>JAHWFP010144838.1:93825-130326 GCA_023313725.1 Lithobius niger
TGGATCGGTGTAAAGACGTTCGCAGAGGGCGTTGGCGGCCGTGCTTAAGACGTCGACTTGTGAGGCGGCTCGAAGGCCCAGGCGAAGTAAACGGTCGTTGTCGCGAAGAACATAGACAGCGGCTCAACGGGGTAGGAACAGTGCCGATCCAAACTCTAGCTAATTGTCAGCTGTAGGAACACAGATCAAAGTATACCCAGGTAAGAACCCAGGATTGGCAGTTCCTTCTCCAATTGGTCGGAAGAAGTAGATCTCCCGGCCAGGCCGAGGAAGCGGCTGGTCTTCGTCCAATTCTAAGGGTGATTCGTTGCCAAGGAGGATCCCACCGGTGCAGAGGAGCATTGTAAGCAGTGTAGTGGATTAGCCAAGGAATGGCGGCTGGTGAGGAAGTCGATCCTTTAAGCCAAAACCGAACCCTGTGGCAAGGCCACGGTTCTTATTTGAGGAAGCCGGATCGGGACTTGTCTTGTACAAGAAGCAGTCTGGTATGATCCCTTCTACGGTTTTCAGGAGTTCTGGAAGAGGGATGTCGGTCGGATCAGGACCGCGAGGATCGGATGATGGTGGATCATGGGAGTAGTAGGAGTCATTCTCCTCTGTGTACAAGGGAGGATGGTCGTCTAGAACCGGCGGAGGGATCGGTGGACCAGGTGTGGGAGGAGTGGGATCCAGTGGGTGTGAAATCCAGTGGCATCCTCTTTGCAGATAGAGGAATCCATTAAACTGTGTATCTGGAGTGTAGAAAGCGGACAACTTCTTGTCCAATGGCGGATCGTGATCTGCCCGATGGCTGTGAGGATCGGGAGGAAAGATCTAGTGGTGAAAAGCGGAGTGCGAATGAGGCGGCCGTCTTTGCGGCTGCCTTTTTTGCCGTAACTTTAAGTTTAAGACGCGCATACCGTTCCTTGATACGTGAAAGTTCAGCACTGAGGGATCGTAGATCCCGAGTGGGCTCAGATTGTCCGCAGGGGATTGGTGAAGTGGCCGCTGTGCCACAACGTGCGGCCGGGAGCGAAGGGGTTCAGTAAGAGCTGTGAGGGCTCTCGTGAGTCCCGTTCTGTGGATAATTCGAGAATTTCCACATTCCCTGAATTTGAGAGTTCAGGGTCTACAGGGGATGAGGATCGATCCGGGCGGACCGGCTCCTTCGGTGTGCCTTTGATTCTCATAGCGGACCGGAGCGGATCATGGATCGAGGAGCGTCAAACAGCAACCGTACATGACGGGCGCTAGAGAAGAAAAGATGAGCATAGCCGCACCGATCGAGTATGTATAGGAAGGAGGATGTTCAGGAATCATCTAAACGGAATATAGTATAATGGACAAACGTGTAACTAGACAATAACATACCTGCGGTTTCTGATGTTATATGTATAGCCGCAGTGAGCGCGGGTGCACGAGCGAGGCGATTTTCCATTGTACGAATTTTGTGTTATACAACTTTCCGTTATATTGTTATACGATATACGTTCTTCCAATTATGCGATTTTCCAGTTACACGGCCAGCTTTTGAGCCCCGACCGTTTTACCTGCTGTGGGACTTAGCCATTAGACGATTACCCCTCGCCTCCTAGTAACCCATTAATGTAACTTTGATATTTTATTGAAACGTGTCATAAAACCAAGAGTTGAAATGCCTGATGTTTAATTGCCTGATTAATAGCTACTTTTTAAGGTTAGATAACCTAACTGCCTTTAAAATCAGGAATACTCTTAAACCCACCTGGTGGCAGCGTTATAAACACAGATTATAGTAGTTAAAAATTAGAAAGGCAGGATTTAGAGCCCCCTTATAAAAGAGCACGGCTCCATATTGATTGGTGAGGATCAATATGGAGACCTGAACACCAAAAATCAAAATCCTGGAGGTTTTCACTGAACTCTACATCGACCCCAGACTTTCCATCAAAACCGCAGCGGCCATTAGGCCTATTCAGCTAAAAACGGACACTATTCTTCTGCCATAATTCAACCAGTCGACTGAATCTACTCCCGTTTTCAATAAACGCATGTTTGTAATTTTCTCTTCAACTCTTTGAAAACAGAACTACAAAAGCTGCAGCCATTAATTAAAAAAATACACGTCTATGGTTAAAATCGCCGCTTACCGTACACCACTTCCTGTTGACCATTGGACATCAACAATCTTTGTAAATATTTATTTTTTATAAGGCATAAAGCCGCCCAGCTTAGTTTGTGCTAGGGGAAAGTTTCGGCCCCACATACATGTTGATGCCTGTTCATTTTACTTGTTTTGATTCGGCTTTGCTTGCTGTGTTTTAAATTGCACAATTAATGCAATTTTGCCGAATTGCCACTTCACTGAACAACTTCAGAATTAGCTTCTCATTTAAAAATAAATGCGTTTTAGCATTTGGTTGTACCTAAAAGACTAAAATACCAGGGGCACCTGGTTAATTTTAGTTTTTGTTTGCCTATACAAAAATAAACGTTACCTTTTATTTAAATAGCAGTCTCCCCCCCCCCCCCCCCCAGCTCTATTATCCCTAGCTTGAAAGATGACTTCCCTGCCGGGCTCGTAACTCACTGCGCAAGACAGAAACTGGCTCTGTCATATAAAAGCGGATCGCAACGGAGCGCATCATCTTTCGTCCAACCCACATGAACCTAGTCCATCGTGGGGAGGCTGGGTGGGTAAAAGGTAATCTATATTTTCGTATAGGCAAACAAAAAACATTTTGCCGGCCACCAGCCAGGCCGGCTAAAAATGGTTTCTTTTTTGCCTAAAACATACTTAACCTGATAGTTATAGCATTACATTGCCCTCAATGTGTCCCTGGAGGTTTTAAGTTGCTTGTAGCCGCCTGCTTGCATGACCCAATGCGCATGCGCAGCCCTCACTACATAAGCGAGAACGTGGTTGGTCTCGGCATTTATTTTCCTCTCAATCTGTCAGGTGGTGACTCGAGAGGAGAGGTAGGGCGGGCTTAGGCAAAAAAGAAACCATTTTTAGCCGGCCTGGCTGGGGGCCGGCAAAATGTTTTTTCTTTGTTTGCCAAAACATATTAACCTGATAATTTTAGCATTATCAGCAGACCTCATCAAAATGTGGTGGCGGGCACCGATCTGACGGGGCACCCCGGGATGCAAGCAGGCGTTCCCCCACAAATTTTTATTAAGGTAAAAATTCGCACTTGTTCAGAACAGGATGTGGAAACCGGAAGTTGAATCTCTTCGTCGAGTTTGGTGACCCTGAAAAGGATCGTCGTTTGAGGGTTCTTGCTTCCTTTTATGGATGGCTTTCTACCATCTGGGATGGCTTGCTTCTGCTTTGTTCTGAGTGCTTAAGGGGGACTTGACCACGGTTCCGGCTGTGACGATTGGTGCCAGCCGGTGCGGTCCCTTTCCTTCTCTTGACGTGTTCCTCAGGTAGTGGGAGGTGGATGTCGTTGAGTGACGCTAGGATGCGGCTTGTAGAATTTCTTCTAATGGGATGGCGTTGTGGAGTGTCCATGATGTGGAAAACGATCTGACCTCATGTGCCGTTGCTCTTTCCCAGTTCCGGTTGGCTTGTCATACGGGATGTCAATGGTTTCTGAGTCTTGGCTCGAAATCCTGCTCTTGGGTGAAGGGCTACCGAAGAGAAGATTGGACCAGAGATGTAGTACTGGTTCTACTGGTAGGGCTTGAATTTCGGAACGGCGGACGTTTGTTGCGAGTGTGACGAGGAAGACAGATTCCCTGGTAAGGAAGTGAAGAGAACTGTCTTGGCTTGGTTCGAGGGGGCTTCCATTAGGGATTGTAGGGCGATTGGCAGGTCCCAGTCTGTGACAAGGCGGTTATTTTCGGAGGAGCGGAGAAGAGCAGAAATTCGGTAATCATCAAGAAGGTTGGTCTTGTCTGTTGTCTTGAATACAGAGTTTTTTGGCTGGGCGGTAGACAAGGAACGTTGAGCCTTTGAGTTCGCCGATGTGGAAAAGGTCAGAGAAGAATATTAGAGTTCGGGTAGAGAGGAAATGAATGGATTGATTTTCTTTGTGAAACACCAATGAAACCATTTGGACCAGTGGCCGTCAGACCATCTGTTTGTTGGTTCTTTGGTGGCTTCAAAGAGATTCGGGTAGCATCATCTTGATGAATTCCAGCTTTCTTCAGGAGTTTGATGATAGTAGCCAAGGTTTAGACTGGGAAGGTTTGGGTGAAGTTTCGAGCCGTTTGTTGTGGGAACCATGGTGCCGACGGCCAGGAAGAAGCTATTAGAAGGAAGAGGCTTTGACCTTCTTCGGCTTTCCGAAGTATATGTGGATTTGGGTTAGGCACGGACGAAACGAGCTGTCAGAGGAGAAAACTACGTTCGTCTACGTTGAGGCTCTGGTATAACGTGGGTTTTTAGCCATGGGTGAGACAAGTCTTGATGTTGAAAGTGATGGTTGTTGATTTTTCCTCGAGACGTGGGGTTAGCCATGATCAAAACAAGAATCACTGAGGACTGCACGTTGTCCGTCTGAAGAACTTCACTCAATTCGTGGGGTGTAGACAGCCATGGTTGTTTTAATCTTCACCCGAGAGGTGGGGTTAGCCATGGTTGATATTCTGGAAGAGGAGAGTGCGTCATCCGTTTTGACTCTTCACTCAAAATATGAGTTTTAGCCTGGTTTGAGACAAACACCGGTGCAGGTTGTTACAGATGTTATGATTTCTGAACGAGGCGTGGGGCAAGCCACGGTCGAGACAATGTGCAAGAGGTGAAAACGTCATCTGACTTGACTCTTCATTCTAAAGCGTGGTTTGTAGCCACGAATGAGCCGAGAATCGGGGTGGGCGGTAACTGTTATCTTGATTTCACTTGAGACGTGAGGTTAGCCATGATCGAGATGAGCAGCCAAAAATGGAGGCGGTCCTGACTAGATTCTTCACTCAAAACGTGGGTTCCAACCACGAATGAGATGAGCATGAATGTTGACAGCCGCTGTTGTCTTTCATTTTTACTCGAGACGTGGGGACAGCAATGGTTGAGGCAAGCACCAAGAGGTGCAAACTGCTTCCGTCTTGGATCTTTACTCAAAACGTGGGTTTTAACCACGAGTGAGACGAGAAGTAGTAGACAGCAATTATTGACTTCATTTTCGGTGGAGACGTGGGCTCAGCCACGGACGGGACAACAGCAAGCGGTGTAGATGGCTTCTTCTAGATTTCCTAAAAGCGTAGGTTCTAGCCACATATGAGACGAGCAGCAGTGGACAGCAACTGATGTCTTGATTTTCACTCGAGACGTGGGGTCAGCTACGGTCGAGACAAGCAAGAGGTGGAAACTGCTTCCATCTTGATTCACTCAAAACGTTGGTTCTAAGATGACTTGAGACGAGCAGCAGTGAACAGCAACTGATGACTTGATATTCGCTCGAGACGTGGGGTGAGCCGCGGTCGAGACAAGTGGCAAGAGGAGGAAACGGCTTCTGTCTTGGATCTTCACTCAAAACGTGGGTTTAGCCACGAGTGAGATTAAGTAGCAGTAGAAAGCAACTGTTGACTTGATTTTCGTTCGAGACGTGGGGTTAGCCACGGTCGAGACAAACAGCAAGAGGTGCAGATGGCTTCGTCTTGATTTTCTTAAAACGTGGGTTCTAGCCACGTACGAGACGAGCAGCAGTGGATAGCAACTGTTGTGTTGATTTTTGCTCGAGACGTGGGGTCAACCATGGTCGAGACAAGCAGCAAGAGGTGCAAACGACTTCCGTCCTGGTTCACTCAAAACGTGGGTTCTAGCCACGAATGAGACAAGCAGCAGTAGACAGCAACTGTTCGCATGATATTCGTTTGAGATGTGGGTCCAGTCACAGTCGAGCCAAGTGGCAAGAGGTGCAAATGGCTTCCGTCTAGGATCTTCACTCAAAACGTGGGTTTTGGCCACGAGTGAGACGAGCAGTAGTAGACAGCAACTGTTGGCTTCATAATTGTTCCAGGCGTGGGGTCAGTCATGGTTGAGACAAGCAGCAAGAGGTGTAAACGTCTTCCGTCTGAAATCTTCACTCAAAACGTGGGTTTTAGCCACGAGTGAAACGAGCAGTAGTGGACAGCAACTGGTATCTTGATTTTTGCCCGAGACGCGAAGTTCCACGGAGGGCTGATGACAGTCGCCAAGGTATGTGGTTGGTTTGCTTTGCTTGCTTGCTTTGCTCGCTTGTGCTTGCTTTGCTTGCCTGCTAAGTTTTGCTTGCTTGTTTGCTTGCTTTGTTAGCGTTTGCTTGATTTGCGCCTGCTCCGCTTAGCTTTGCTTTGTTGTGCGGTTGCATTGCGCTTGCTACGCGCTTGTTGTTGGGGATGGGAAAGGTGGCGGAACGAGCTGGATGTCTCCAGGCAGAAAGACATTTCTGTGAACGGCGACATGAGCAACCCGGACTACGCCGGCTATCCGGCGGTCGACATGGACCGGCAGGGAAGAATGCAGCACCCGTGGGCAGAGGGATGTGTGAAAGAGAGACGGGGTGTAAGACATTGTAACAACATCCGACGTGAAGGAGATAACCGAAAGGAACAATCCCAAAGCCTGAGTGCAAGGCGTGCGACGAGGTGATAGCGTGAGGTAAAAGATGGCCGAAAGGAAAGCCTCTTTGTTGACGGCGACGTAGGGAACTCGGACTAGACCGGATGGTCTGCAGACGACGCGGGCGGCGGCGGAGAAGCAGTTCAGAGTGGTCTGGCTTGTTGTGCTGCGGCGGGAGTCTGTGCATCAGTGTTGCCCGAAAGACGGTTTGAGTGCTTGCGTTACATAGGTGCAGATACGGATGGTTTGAACAGGGGACAGTCCGGGACTGTGTCTTCTACTGTAGTGATGACCGAAAGGGCAGCTTCCATCGCAAGGAGATGACCGAAAGACAAAAGTCCAAATTTCTGGTAACGGGGAAAACGTCTGTCGTTGACGACATGAACGTCCCGGTCTAAGCCAGGCGCGTAGCGGTCATCGTGGACGGCCGCAGTAGCAGCAGAAGAGAGTACAGCATCCCTGGCCAGGGTGATGACCGAAAGACCATCTTCCATCGCAAGGAGATGACCGAAACACAAAAATTCAAACTGTTGGCAACGGAGAAACGTCTTCGATGGTCTTCGATGTCGACGACATGCACGTCCCGGACTACGCCGACCGTGCGGCGGTCGCTGCGGACGGACGGAGAAGCAGCAGGAGAGAGCACAGCATCCGAGATGACCGAAAGGAAGACTTCAACGGGGAATCGTCTTCGTCGTTGACGACAAGCAGGTCCCGGACTAAGCTGGTCGTGCGGCGGTCGCCACGCATGGACGGAATGGCAGCCGGAGAGAGCACAACATCTGAGGACGCTACGGTCAGCTAGACTGGTGACCGAAAGGCCAGCTTCCATCGCAAGGATATGACCGAAAGACAAAAATTCAAACTGTTGACAACGGAGAAATGTCTTCGACGTCGACGACATGAATGTCCCGGATTAAGCCGGGCGCGCAGCGGTAGCCGTGAACGGACGGAGTAGCAGAAGGAGAGAGCACAGCATCCGAGATGACCGAAAGAACGGCTTCAGCGGGGGATCGTCTTCGTCGTTGACGACATGCACGTCCCGGACTAAGCCTGCCGTGCGGCGGTCGCCGCGGACGGACGGAGAAGCAGCAGGAGAGCACAGCATCCGAAATTACCGAAAGGAAGGCTTCAACGGGAAATTGTCTCCGTTGTTGGCGACATGAACGACTCGGACTAAGCCGGACGAGCAGCGGTCGTCGCGGACGGACGGAGTAGCAGCAGGAGAGAGTACAGTATCCGTGATGAACGAAAGGCCAGCTTCCATCGTTGGAGATGACCGAAAGGAAAATCCAAAATCCAGGCCGAAAGGCGGGAGACAAGGTGACGCGTAGGAACCTCTGGAGGAAAATGAATGGCGAGTCCAACCACGTTCTCGCTTATGTAGTGAGGGCTGCGCATGCACAGTGGGTCATGCTAGCAGGCGGCTAAAAGCAACTTAAAAACCTCCAGGGAGACATTAATTGAGGACAATGTAATGCTAAAATTATCAGGTCAATATGTTTTGGCAAACAAAGAAACTAAAATTAACCAGGTGCCCCTGATATTTTAGTCTTTTTATTGCCACGAAAATATCCATTACCTTTTACTTAAATAGCAGACCTTGTCACCACCGGAAGCGGGCTAGGTTAGGAGCACCCACGTTACGAGCCGGCGGCCCCACGGACAACGTCTGAGTGGAATCAACGAAGTTCATACCAGCCTGGCAACAAACAGGGAAAGAATCGGGCAACAAACAGGGGGAAGTGTAGCCTCAGGCTTGTTGTAGCGCCCTTGAACAGACTGGAGGAATCCAGAAGAATCATTATGAAGAAATGATGCACTGAGCAACGGGAACATGTTTTTCGACGAAGCAATCTTGAATTGGAACCGATGCTGTTGTGGAATCGGGGTTGTGGGTTGGGGTTGCCACGATGACAAAGTTCGAATGTTAGTTTGACGTCATCTTGAGTAGTTGCTGTTGACGATCCGGAACCGTTGAACAATCCTGGCTGAAATCGATGAAAGCAATCTCAGTGTGGAATCAGGAGCACAGGAAAAACTGGAGAGGCAGTTTAGGCAGAGGAGGTTACGATGCCATGTTTGATTGCAGAAGGGGAACCGGTGACCTGATGCAGGCGGATCGATGTACAACAACGAACAGAGGGGTCGTTGCGTAAGTGGAACCGTTGTGGACTTGCATAGAGTGAACTTATGAAATGGACAAGTGAAAATGCATCCCTCTGACAGACCGGAGAAGTCCTAAGTGTGTACAGGAGGGGCCGAACGGCACGTCCTAGAGCTTCTCGAGTAAAGGAGTATACTCTGAAGTAAGGCCGCAGGTAGCACAACATAGTCCGGGAAGGAGTCAGAAACGGAACCGGAGCCGACCGATCGAAGGAGGCATCGTGGCGTAGATCGGGTTTGTGTGACGAGGTGGCCGTGATGCGCAACCGGAGGCCTGGAGGAAGGAGGTCGCGGTCCTGGAGGATCGTGGGTGTTGAAGGTGTATCGAACAGTAGGTAGCGTGAGCCGAAGTGTGCAAGGTAAGGCGTTCTGCTGCAAAAGGTGAATCGACAGAAGCAGAATGGCTTTGACTGCGTGGTATATCGAGCGGCTGAGAGACTTCTGGCCCAAAGATGAGGAACTGGAAGTGAGATGAAGAGAAAGGGCACCGGGCCCGGTCTCAAGCCTGGGCCCGAACCTTGGGCCGAGGTTGTCCATAAAGAAGGGGAAGAACTGGGCCGCAAAGGGCTTCGAGCCGGGTGTCGGGCCTAGTCTGGTGGCGATCAGAAGTGGCGGTGAAGATTCAGGAAGGATCAGGAACCAGGAATCCCAATGACGATCCTCTTTGGAAATTGGCACATGTACTGTCGGGGCCAACGTCAGTCTCTGCAAGAAGTAGAGTGAAGTTTATCAGGTAAGAACCGGACCCAGACAGGCAGTGTTGGCCTGGAATCCAAAGCTCATAAAATCTTGAAGGGGGAGGAACCGGACAGGAACAAGTGTCAAGCCGAGCGACTCGGTGGGTTGGTTGAGGTTGATAGGTATTAAAATACTCCAAGTTTTTATTTTATTTTCAGCGGCAACAAGAAATTATATTTTTTAAATTATATATAATAGTTAAAATTATAAGTAAATTTTAACTGAATTGGTTCCTGAATGAATGTTTGGAGTTGTGGTCTTGAAGGAGAAGGAAGCAATCAGATCTTCTCGGCATCGGAGCACCTTGCCAATAGCGCTTCAGGCTAATTTTATGGCGCGCGTTGTCTTTCTCAGTGTCAAATGCACCGATGCAGTATTGCACAATACGAATGAAACGTGGAAGGAGAGCGATTTAAATTTTTAGTTTGATTGGTTTTTTTAAAGGTTTATTTTGTCTTAGATACTTAACTGATGGCATACCTATTCTTACGATAGTACCGTCACTAAGGCTTGACAGCGTGGTTTGGTATCGTGACCAAACAGTACCGCAGTACCCCATCAGTATCGGTATACCGCCCAACCCTATTGAAATGGACCGACATTTAAGCGTTACAGTGCTGCTGCGATTGTGAAAAAAAAACATTAAGCCTAGATTTGACATAGTACAGTCTGATTTTCATACTTGCCTCTGCTATAATGAAGAAATCATCACCAGGTTGACCCTGCTTGACAATCACGTCGCCATCCTCAAAAGTGACTGGTTCTAATGAATCGGCTACAGTCAATCTTTCCCATTTATCCAAGCTTTCTGTCAACAAAACCAGTACAAATATTTTACATGGCGACAGTTTTATGCTCCTTGATCATTTCTTTCATATTAACCAATTTACCTAATATTGCGACCTTGGATAAGAACTCTTCATACATTTTTCTTTTACGAATAGTGCTGCCCTGGAAGAATGAAAAGATACTGTAAATCGTACTTTGGGCTAGTAAAATTAATTTGTCCAAAATTGGCGGGGTGGATGTTAAAAACAGTATTATGTATTTTCTTAACTTCTATTTAGGGAGGGAGTTTTCTATCAAGGAAAAGTCGGCGATAGTGCAGTTATTTACGTACGTGATCTGGATTCAGTCTAGTATTAACACAATGTCTTTGTGCTCATTTATTCACAAATTTAGGTTATTGTATGGTCTCTCCTCCAAAATTTAACATAATTAGCAGCTAAAACTAATTTCTAACAATACAAACTTTTGGTAACGCGAGCGAGCTAAAATCGTGAAGAAGATTAGGCCTGAAAATGTCACGTCGTTTACTTTGAAAGCAGGAAGCACCGAAAACAATGTCAACCAACTTCCGGAACTGGTGTCAATACATGCGCTTCGCTTCCAGATCATGTATTTTGTTGTCGTGTTGAAGGTTGGTGATGGTAAGAAATTATTTTTATTCTGAATTATGTTAGATATTGAAGGACGACGATCTAATAAACTAAATTTGTGAATTATGAGAATAAAGGCATTGTGTTTTTGCTAGATTGAATCCAGATAGTGATGCCCATCTATGATCGAATGCATAGCCCTAATATTGCCGACTTTTCTGTGATTACAAACGCTCACATGAATCGTGTTGGATTAAAAGTTGATTTTGTTAAATATATGAAGCTTTTGGTTAATTTTGCTAATTTTGGAGGAGGGCGGGAGCAAGGTAATGTATTTTTTCAATAGGCAATAGAAACCAAAATTAACCATGTAATACTGGTATTTTGACGCTTCTAGTTGCCTTGAAAAAATCCATTACCTTTTTTATTAGCATTCCCACAGACTTCGTCAAGGCAGCGGGCGCCATTTGATCGGAGTCCCGTCAGGTAGCGACCGGTTCCCT
Organism: Lithobius niger; assembly: GCA_023313725.1. NCBI lineage: Eukaryota > Metazoa > Arthropoda > Chilopoda > Lithobiomorpha > Lithobiidae > Lithobius > Lithobius niger. The sequence goes on from JAHWFP010144838.1 coordinate 105,117, forward strand.
TCACAGAATAGTCCAAGTGTGTTTAAGGGGTTAAAGTATGAGACAGGCGGTAACAAATGGCCCGACACGGCACAAGCCGTCAGCGTGATGTGACATATCACGGAGATAATGGGAGGTGAAAACGGTGGGATGGCGCCAGGAGGCGGATACCATAATTTCTGTGATAGAAATGGTACTGTAGTGAGCACAGGAGGTGGAAATTGCTCGAAGTTCATGCACTGTTATCTTGACGCCTTCCTTAACGCAGTCGATGTCAAGTGCTTCATAGGCCTGGATAATTACGCTTTTGATCCAGGAGGCAATCATCCGTGCGGAGGTATGGCCAACCTTACTACCAAACGGACGACACAGTTGTGTACGGTTCCTTCGTATAGGTTTAGATGCTTTTAAATAAAAACGAACGGCTCGTACAGGACATAAGGTTCCTTCCTGATCGTATCCTAGTATGTTGGAGAGAGAGGGGTTGAAAAAAGGACGAGTGCGTCTAGTGGGTTTCTGAGTTTTCGCACGAAAGGAGGAATGGGGTGTAAGAGTAACACCCTTGTAATAAGGTAGGAAAAAACAATTACCTTCTGTTGCGGACAAGGCATGTAGTTCACTACAGCGGAGGCATGCGGCTAGAGCCACTAGGAATACAGTTTTCCTGGTGAGATGACTGAGGCGAGCGGAGGCCAATGGTTCATAAGGAGCGGTCATGAAGGCCGTCAAAACGATGGAAAGGTCCCAGTCGGGAAACTGATTAGCAATGCGGGGTTGGTCTAAATGAAAAGAATGGATCAAAGACGAGATTTTGTAATCCGTAAGGAGGTCGGTGTTCCCTGCTGCCTTAAATACGGCGTGCAGGGCCGACCTATAAGCTAATATCGTAAATCCTCGTAACCCTTCCTTAAATAATGAGGTTAGGATGCGGAGGAGGTCACGCATAGAAGGGCGGACTGGATTAACCTGCTCTGTGATACACCAATGAAACCATCGCCTCCAGTGACTGTCACATATCCTAGTGGTAGAAGATCGGACGGCACGTGAAGCGGTGCGAGAGGCCTCATCTTCAAGAATGCCTGTTGAGCAGAGGAGTCTTTTTATAGTGGGTGGAGATGTTGGTAGTTGGTAGGTACAGTCAGACGGAGGATTGGTGCAAAGGTCTCCGTACAGTATGTTGGTTGCAATGAGGACGTTCGCCTGGGAGGTGGTACTCAAACCTAGGCGTGGGATGTGGAGTCCTTGTGAAAAGTAAAGCTGTTGGACAGCTTGTCGGGAGGAATGATCATTTCTGACGTTTTGCCAGCAGTACGGCGGAGACGGATGAGGACGTGGGAAGTCTAATATGGTGAGGGTCGTGCTACCGCAGGCCCTAGAGGGAGCAAGTACCCCCCCCCACCCTTTTTTTCGTTGTCCCGAGCTTGGGATCGGAAAAAAAGATGATGCAGAAGGCAGAGGGCAGAAGGCGGAAGGTGTTGCGCAGCCGACGTAGCCGTACTTGTAGACAAGGCTAAGGTGCAGATCATGTTGAGGAAAGGTAGATTGAGCTGCACAGATGGACTTTTTAGGGAGTAATGTGGGGAAGCTTCAAAGGTTCCTGGAAGAAGGGTTGGCTGATCACAGCGTTTCTGAAAGGAGGGCTGCACAGGAGGAAGTGCAGGAGGCGGCGGTGCGGATGATGTCATACTCTTCAATGAAAATAACAGCATTCAATGCTGGAGGGGGAATGGTGGAAGCCGATAGTAGGCAATGAAAAGGTACAATCCAATAAGGTAGTGCAGAGGCAAAGCATAGCAGGAAGGGGCGAAGGACGAGGAATGTCTCCGATCCGAACGTGCTCATACGCAACAATGACGCGAGTCGTCCAGGGCGGAGCAACGGAGGTGTAAGTTCATGTGGTCAAAGCATAGGAAGCGACCTGGCTGCTAAATTCTGTCCCGTTTTGGATGGGAGGTAAAAATGAAAAACCTTGGGATGTATGATCCAGACTTCAGTGAGTAGGTAAACACCAGTGGGCGGATGGATCTTGATGCTGAAGATGGCGGAGGCTGGGCGCCAGAGGTGTGATTCCGTGGCTGTCGAAAGCCAGGAATGGGACTGGTCGTGTAAGGAGCTTGGAGAAAAGCTGGGGAGGATGCAGCGTTCGTACCGAGACAAAAAGGTAATGCTAGGCGATGGTAGGGTTAGCGGCAGGAAAGAAGACTCCTGTGGAGGCCGATTCGGAAGGGACGACCGGAACGGAGGAAGGTACTGTGGAATCAAAATTTCGAAAGGCCTCTCTATGGGTGGCGGAAGGAAAGTGAGAGAGAAGGCTGGAATTGTCTTTCGTCTGCTTGTCCTGAGGCGCGTTGTTGTGATAAAAAAAACTCGGGACACCTTTGTAGGAGGAGGCCAAAGTGGGAGGCAGAAGGGGGTTATTCATAACTGAAGTAATCAGAAAACCGTTGTAAAGCAGCGGAAGCCAGGATAATCTTGAAGGAAGAGGAGCGGAGGGAGGCGACCGTTTGTGGAGCGGAGGGAACCTCAGTCTAGGAGGAGGGAGAGAGAGGTCTGCCAGCGTAAGAGGAGGCTAAATCCAACGGTAGAGCGGTAGCCAACGAGGCGAAGTTGGTGGCAAGAAAACGGGACGCAGCGTCCGCAGTCAGTGGTTCCAGAGCGGGAATGGCAGACGAGAGACCTTCTGACGGAAGGAAAAGGAGGAGGCGGTAGACAGAAGAGGTCGTAGTGCCGTGCGGCAGCAGTTCCAGAGTAGGACGGCCAACGAGAAACATTATGTAGAAATGATGGAAAAGACGTGGAGAACATGGTGAGGTCGGAGGAGAGTCATCCTTAGCTGAAAGAAAGGATGGAGTATCCAGAAAACCGTTGTATAAACAATGGAGGATAGGGTATCATCTGGAGGGTCAGTGTAGTCGCTCGCATAGTGCATTTGCTGCTGTACTGAGAACGTTCGCTTGGGATGCGGCCCGGAGGCCAAGTCAGAGGATGCGGTGTTGGCGCTGGAGGAACGGCAGACAGGAAACCTTCCGAAGGAAGGACGGACAGACGACGGTAGTAAACCCTGTGAGGGCGGAGGAGGTCCATCCTCAACTGAAGGAGCAGATAGTGCAGTCATAAACCCGTTGGAAAACAATGGAAGGGCCAAAGCAATCCTTCTGAAGAGGATCGGAGGGGAGCATCCCTCCGCGGGGCGGAGGTGTAAAGAAATTGGAACATCTCCGTAGGAGGAGGCCAATATAGGAGGCAGAATGGTTGTTCGAGAAAAGGAGGTCCAGGAATCAGAATGGAAGGTATATCCAGAAAACCGCTGTAAAAACAGCGGAAGATAGGATAACCGCATAAGAAGAGGAGCGGAGGGAGATGTCCTTGTGCGGAACGGCGGTATGCGGAGAGCATTGTGGATCTGTGAGAAGCTCGGGAAGATCACTCATCGTGACCACCCCAGGAGAAATGATGCAGATAGGGCGCCGTGCTGGAGCTGTTATAAGCTGGCCCAAGGGCGCACATGCGTCGTACCGTACGAGGCCAGTAGTAGAAAGGACGAGCTGGTTGCATCGTTGGAGCATGTAATTCAAAAGGAGGGCTGCACAATAGGATACGGAAGGATATCATACCCCTTCCAAAGAAAACAACAGCATTCAATGCTGGAGGGATGAAACGTGAAAGCTGATAGCAGGCAGGAAAAGGGCCACCCCAAGAAGGCTGCGCAGAGGCAGTGCGCAGTGGGGAAGGGGACCGAGGACGAGGCACGTCGGTAATCCGAACTGATCCGCTTCCCACCCAGACACAATGAAGACGTGAATCGCCTTAGGCAGAGACCAAAAGGGACGGCCGTTCCGAGGGACGGCAGCCAGAAGAGGCTCGTTAGTACGCCTGGAGGATAAGACCAAAGGCAAGGCAGAAGCACAAGTGGAGGAGGCTAATTTAGCCGCAACCTTCCGTGCTGTAAGCTGTAGCATGAGTAGTGCGTACCATTCCTTGGTACGGGCAAGTTCGGTAGAGAGAGACCAGAGATCTCCTGATGGAGGCGGCTGGCCGCACGGAACGGGAGACGTGGCGTCGGTATTACACTGCGGAGGGAAAGACTCTGAAAGCAGTGGGTTCGGATCGGAAGCGGAGGCTCCAACAATTCTTGGCCTGTGGTAAGCTCAAGAACCTCAACGTTCTCAAGGGACGGAGGAACTGGCGAGGCTGAACTGCGAGGAAGGGGGAATTCCCTGGGCGTCCCCTTTGCTCGCGGCATCACGAAGCGGAGGTGGAAGCGGAGGCAAGCTCGACGTCTTCAGCGATGTGAACAGCGTGGCGGGTAGAGAAGAAAAGGTGAGCATCGCCGCTCCGCTTTGATTTATATACGATGGAGGCTGCGCAGTAGATCTGCGCAGTAGGTAGCAAACCGGAAGGAACTGCGTTTGTTTTCTCTAAATTTGAACAGCATTGAGAAGGAGAATGCTAATAAAAAAAGTAATGGAATTTTTCAAGGCAACTAGAAACTAAAATCAGGTGCAGGCCCTGGTATTTTAGTCTTCTTATTGCCACGAAAATATCATTACCTTATTTAACATAGCAGACCTTGTCACATAAGGTGGCGGGCTAAGTTTGAGTACCCGCGTAACGAGTCGGCACCCCCACTGAACGTATCCTGGTGAAGACAACCAAAGAGCCTCAATCCCGGATCCCGGGAACCACAGTCCGGTGGGGGTAGCAACAGGAACAGCATGACACTGAGAGAGGCAGCTAAAGAGTCATTACCTTGGGGCAAGGTAGAGATTTAAATCAATGAAACCCAACCTACCTTGGGTCGGGAAGAGGCTGGAGTCCGCAGTAGAATGATCCGGAACAGGGCGAGGCAACGTTGGTGATTCCTGAAGCCGGAACGCACAAGGTGGAGAAGAACAATCCGAAAGGGAACACAGAGATTAGAGAGGGTCAGCTAAAACCGGAAGAGCATGTTGTAAGTCAGATGCAATCTTGAGAAGGGCGATGGGTATGGCGTAGAAGTCCGTCGGAACGTCACAGGAACATGGAGAAGCAAAGTGTGCTCCTTGATTACGGAAAGGGGAAGGAACAGCCTGGCAGAAAGCGTGAAGCGGGTTAGTGTGGACACCGAGGCATAGAGGAGGAGGTCGGGCTCGTCAGCGTGAAGTAGAAGGAAAGTTCTCTTCTGCTGTGTGTTCCCCTCCCTTCGGCCAGGACTACCGGAAAATGGGTGAGAGTAATTGAAGGAGACGAGGAAGCATGGTCCCTATTTCAGATGATCGTTGTCGGAGTAGGTGAAGAAAGGAAGCAGGCTCCCTCACGAAGGAATGAAGCACAGCAAGGTACTATTAAGAAGGAAACTGAAGAATAAATTTGTTAGGGTAGTGCATGAAAGCCCAACGCAACTCCTTTGGCCTTCTTGCAGCATGGCGAGGAGAACAGGTCCCAGGTGGAATAGTCGGAATGGTAAGATATTCCAGAAAACCGGCAAGAAGGCAGTGGCGTAATCAAACTGCCACACGGAGTAAAAGGATATCCGTTGGCAGTCTGGGGAACTAGCGGCTTGGGACCATGCGGTAAGTAATTGACATGGCGTAGGGGGAACCGTTGAGGTTGCAGGTGGAATCGAGGGTTGAACGTTAAGAGATGCAGTTGTCGAAGGATTCTTGTAAGGGGATCATCGGGGAGAAGGTGCATCCTAGTAATATTGGTGAAGGGAATCGGGAGAAGGCAAGATCGTCGGTGATGGAATTTTGTGAGGAGAGCGAATCCGCAACGAAGTAGGGGTGCCGTGCAAGCGACATGTGTGTGAACGTGCACAATAAAAGGCCCTCCACATAGGGGAAAACGGAACAGGACAGATCCAGGGCAACTTGTGTTTTAACAACATGTAATTCATGCTAAGGGATCTATGGCTGGCACGAAGAGTGTAGAGATCGTCGGTTAGGGACACATTGGCAGCTTGTAGTTGCAGGCTTTCGGCCTGTAGTGAAGGCACTTGATCCGCAGTAGCACGTAACGCTGATATAACAGCATTCTTGGAGCGCAGAAGTGACAGTTCCGTGGCGAAACCTTCAGCCATGGATAAAACAAATTTGATGTTATGGTCCACGTGTTCCATGTCACGGACAACTGAAGTCCACATGTCAAAGCAGCTCTAAGTGTGGGTGCTGATGGAAACGGGGTAGGTTCGGAAGGAGGCGTAGAAACAGGATCGGCATAGCCCGGATCACGAAACTCAGTGCGAGGTGTTGCAGGTGCGGAATCAGGAACAAAGGGCTGAAGACGCGGTGGCGCCATCGGGAATCGCACGTTCTTGACGCGTGGTCCTGGTGTTCGTCGAAACGGGTAACGGCGTGGCCCCATGCCTCGTGAAAGATGGATGCCCGAGGTCCCGAAATGGCAAGGGCGGAGTCCAATTCTGACCCTGATGAAGAACTGGAAACGGGTTTGACGCCAGTAGTAGTATTGGTCGTTGACACAGCAGGGGAGGATACAGGAGGAACCGTTGACAAAGAAACGGAGGCATGACATTCGGCTTCTCGTTGACGCTTTTGTCTTTCTGCCCAAAGTCGAGAATTCTGTTGTCTACTTCGAATTTGTTGTCACTTGCGCGGTGAAATAGTCGCACAAATGCTGCAGAAAGGTTGACGCCGTTGCACTGGTGGTGGTGTTGGCAGCATGGATGTGGGTCACATGTAAAATCTTGCCAGTAAATCCAACGCACCCGCATGGTGAAGGATCCGGAACACTGGGCTTCTGTGGAGGAGGTAAAGGATCTTCGGAAGAGGAAAAGTCGGAGAACATTTTCAGTAGCACAAATGGTCGAAGAAGAAACACGGCGCAACAGACACAAAGAATGGCAAGGGCAGGAATGACAGATTTGTGCCAAAACGAAACCGAGACGACAGGTCCTAGCGGCGGTTAAAACAAACCACGGTATGCCAGTGAGGAAGATAGGAACTCAACGAGAAGGGACGGACAGGGAACCTGGATGAGTTCATCTCTTGAGTAATGGCAGGAGTTAAGCCAGAAGAACAGTCCGGCCCATGCCAGTGAATGTCTACAGCACCCGGTATTCCCAGGCGCTCACCCATCCAAGTGCTAATCGGGTGTGATGCCGTTTAACTTCTGTGTTCGGACGAGAACCGGTGTCTGCAGTATGGTATGGCAGTGGGTTTGACAGATAGAAGTTGGGAGCATGATCCTTCCAAGATGGGAACAAAACGGTAGGATGACGATAACAGGCAAAGCAGACGTAGCCTGTGCTGTCGAAGTGCCATTGTCAAGTTGTATATCGGGCTGGGAGGGGATCGTGAAATGGAGCGGGGCCGGAACGAGAAAGACGGAAGAGGGGAAACTTCCTGAGGAATAGATCCAATGGAACACAGGCAAAGGATAGGCAACACATCTAATCCCCACTTCCTTGATGGAGCATCGAGTGAGGTGATGGTTATACGACCTACGTCCCCCCCCCCCCCCTTTTTGGCGTACTGCAGGTTGGTATTTGAGAAAGGCAACGGAAGGAGGAGCAATGCCAGCATGTAAGAACCAGCACGGCGGAACAGGAATGGCGTGGAAGAAAGCAGGAATGGGAACGTGAGCTGGGAACGTTGACAAACGAGGCCGGTAATGATGACAGCGGAAGAACCGTGATCGCTCGGATATGGACCAGCAATGCAAGTTATCACTGTGACATTGTTGTTTATTGAGGCGAGTTTTTTTTTTTTTCTTTTTTGGTTGATCGAAAAGGAAAGACTGACCTCCAAAGGAATGGTGGAATTCAAGCGACAATCTTTTCTGGGGAACGGAAGACAGCAGCCGCTGGAGGACAAAGGATAATGGTGCATGATTTAAAGTCTGGGCGCGAAGAAGAACCTGGTGGAGGAGGGAGACAAGGCTCGGATATCTGGGGAACGGAAGACAGCAGCCGCTGGAGGACAAAGGATAATGGTGCATGATTTAAAGTCTGGGCGCGAAGAAGAACCTGGTGGAGGAGGGAGACAAGGCTCGGATATCGACCTGGAACGTAACGGCACAATTCCTGCTAGTGGACGAAACGGCTTCTTAGTAAGGACAAGAGGAGAACGAGGCGTGATGATAAATAGTCCGAAAAAGAAAGGCCAGTAGTTCCCAAGAGGCGCTCCGAATCGCAACAGGCAGAGCAAGGTTCCAAACAGAGCAGACAAGATGAGTCGCTTACCGGAGATTCCGATGAGTATTCAACACAAGTAGGCGGAGGAGGACTAGCCGGTCCTGGAAAACAGCTGGAGACAGGGCTGCTAGAAGGATCACAGACAGATCGCTGGAACCGAGGAAAGGGAACTGGTAGTCGTAAACCAGCAGGCAGAGAGAGTTTTGGCGAGGGACTCAGAAGGCTGCCAAGAGGGTCCGGAATTAGGACTGGTGGTAGGACGGGATGCTGAAGCCCCTGCCTGGGGCGAGAACGGCGAAAGAAACCCTGAGCGGGTTGGTCAGGAAAGGCAGTCAGCACCGGCAGGAAGATTGCGGAAGGCGGTGGTCGTGGAGGACGTGTCAACGCAACCCTAGATGGTTTTGAAGAAATTTGGCTGCCAAATCGTCTGCCCGGGACCGTCTGCGAAGGGCGTCCAGCTGCAGTTGGTGGAACCAGAACGGGTGATGGAACCGGAACGCGTGAGCAAGTAGAATCACAGGCAGAACGGGACCAGGAACGGGAGGAACCAACCCAGAACAAGGAACGGGCAACACCAACCGAGAACCAGAGGAGGAATCTGCATCCGTGACGAGAACAGGTGAATCCATGAAGAGCTCCAGGAGTAAAGGTGCGCAACAGCTGCCGTAGGAAGAAAGATAATTGCGTTCCGCTTATATAGCCGAACCCAGTTCCAGACATGTGCTGTGGTTACAAACTCGGCAGGGAAGACAACCTTTAAACTAGGGAATAGGATTGCATAAGGGGGAAACTGCTATGTTAAATAAGGTAATATATTTTCGTGGCAATAAAAACGTGACTGCAGAACCCCGGCCGATCAGGGTTGGGAGCGGCCCATATATCTGCCTTTGCTAGGAGACTGGAGATTTCGGCTGACAGTAGGACAGAGGTACTAGTTGTCTCGGGCCACGGTCGGGAAATTAAAAGCTATATCGAGAAAAGAACGGGCGGAACCTGTGAGTGACGATTGATAGTATTGTTGGGTCATCCGTGAGTGATGATTGATAGCATTGTTCGGTCATCGATGAGTGATTGCCAAGCAGGTAGGAAGTGGAGCAGGAGACACCCTACAGACAGGGCTGGAAAACAGACGTCAGTTGTGAAGTCGGGCCCATTGTCGGGGACCGGGGGAAGCAGTACGGCCCCAACGGACGGGAGTGGCGCTACGACCAACGGAGCAACCTTGCCAGCGCCCAAGGCCCCTGTAGTGGCCTTCGTACATGACAAAAAGACTTAAAATTGCAGGGCTTGCACCTGCTTAATTTTAGTTTTTATTGCCTAACCGAAAATAAACATTACCTTATTTACACTAGCAGTTTCCCCCTTAGAGCTATTGTTTCCCCTAGAAGTTGAAGTTGTCTTCCCTGCCGGGCTCGTACCTTACCACGCATGCGCCGGGTTGCCCATATAAACCCTCGCGCAGCGGTGGTGCTAATCATTTCTCCACCTACCAGAACCTAGCTCATGGTGGGGAGGCTTGGGCGGGAATGAAGGTAATGTATATTTTCGGTTAGGCAATAAAAACTAAAATTAAGCAGGTGCAGGCCCTGCAATTTTAGTCTTTTATAGCAGACATATACATTACATTATTTACACTAGCAGACTTTGTAACCCGGAGGAGGGCTAGGTTCATGCACTGGTAGCATTCCTCCTTATCGGAGTCTGTAATCCCGCGGTACGAGGCGGCTACCCAAGGCACAGAGTGTCCTAATGAAGACCATACTGCTGACCCGACCACTTTCACTCAGGGGCGGATAGGGACGCCCGCGGCAGGTGAATGCGGATGCGGAGGGCAGCCGGACCGTTTGCCACTAAGAGTGAGATCGGCAGTGCGGAAAGTAAAGTTATGCATAGAAATGTTTGGTTGTAAGGCTTCATCGCATGCAGAGGTCTATCATGTGGGAACAAGGACAAGAGATTAACCAGGAGATGAATCCACTTGCCTTGTGGGAAGCTGAAGATCGGAGGGTTGAGACGACAGAGTGGCGGCTGCAGAAGGGAAGTAGATGGTCGGGGGCGACAATGAAGTAGAAGATACAGATGTCGGAGCGGAGGTGAACGAGTCGAAGCGCTTATAATAACCCGTGGTTGAGCATCCGGGAGGACGTAGCACCAATTTATGCTGTCTTAGATGTCGGAAAGAAGGCATTAGAGGCCATTGAGGAGGTGCCCAACGGAGGATAGAAGGCGGATTGTATAAAGTGCCGGTGTAGGATCCCAGGAACGGTGGTTATCCTCTGATGGAGAGGACGTACTGGACGCGGAGGTGGAGAGACCATCCGCTGACTTAGGGGCGTCCGCCTGGCGGGGCGGAGGATGAAAGTTGAAGGCAGATGCCATTGAAGAGACGAGGGCGGAGGGAACAACCGTTGGCGGAGGTGTGTCCGAAGAGGACGCAGTTCGATGGTTACCTTGTGATTAGGGTGCTATGAAATAGAATGCGCAGACGGAGGTTATATGGAGGTATACCATAGTTATTTCAAGTTGATGACGGTTCGCACGCCAGTGTGTGGATCGACGAAGTGGAAGATGGGCCAGTTGTAGGAGGATGAGAGTGCTGGTGCTGGGGGGAGGGAAGTCCACCAAGCGGAGGTGTAGACTGGTGTAAAACGTTTTCAAAGGTACGCGAGGAGGAGCTCATGAGCGGATGCCCATGCGAAGGTATTAGGAGGTCAGTAGTTCGTTTTGAAGGCAACTGATGACCGGGATCGTAGATCCAAAGGCAGAAGTGGAGTGGAGTGCCAACGGAGAAGGATAGCTGAGCTGCTACCTTCCATTACGGAGGTGCAGTACGGACTGAGCGTAACATCTTTTGGTTGAGAGAGGCCGGAGGTTATTTGCCGGCGGTGGGTGATTTCATGGAACAGGTGATTCAAGTGTTGGTAGTGTGCTGCGGAGGAGAAGATGTTGAGAGCAATGGGATCGGAGGCGGAGGGTTTGAGAAGGCCTGTGTGGCAGTAAGGTCGAGAACAGCTATGTCCCTAAGAGACGTAGGAACCGGTAAAACGGAAAGGAGGGTAGGATACCCAGGGCGTCCTTTGCTCGTGGCAGCAAAGCGGATGCAGAGGATGAGGAGTGTAAACGCGGTCTCGTATCAGACGCTCGTGGTGAGGACACCTCAACACCACTGAAGAAAAAACCTGAGGGCAGAATTCTTCCACACCAGAAGAAAATCGTCTATATGACGATTACGAATTAAAAATGTAAATATTGTATATTTTTCTCTTAGGCATAAAGCCGAAACACTTTTTCCAGCTTAGTTATATTGTAGATGTTGAAAACACACGATATTTTTTATTTGTAACAGGTGACGACTTTGTTTATTTATGAAAAATGTCCGACGTTCAAACCACTGTAAAAACTAACCTAATCTGCGCTATAGCCCTTTAAAAACTAGCTGGTACACTTAATCTTTTGATTTGTGCAATTAATGCATTTTAGTAAACTTAACTTCTTGCCATGAACCCTACCGGAGCTCCAATGTTTATGTTTGTTTATTTTTACGGACCCAGTGTTTATTTTTATTTTTTATAGCATCTCCATCCAAACTCCGACCGTAGCAAACCTCTAAAAACGAAAACAAACTAGCTTTCCTTCAATTAAATCATGCATTGTATATAACAATCCGTTTCCCAAAGTCGAATATTTATTCTGAGCAATACACTTCGTTCCTCCCCCCCCTCCTTCAATAGTTGCGATGCATAACATCGTGGTTTATTTTTATAGGCCTAAATTCACGTTGTTTATAAGTTTTTAAACTCACTGCACTTCCATGCCAGGCCTCTAATTGTTTACAAAGCCTTTAAAAATCCTTTGTTGACTCAGCTCCTTCAATACCGTAGCCGTAAACACACGGAGTCAGCACCCAACGCATTGAGAGCGCTCATCTACCCTAGCCGTCCGCGCTGTCATGGCCCACTTCCGGTTGTGACAGCTCGGCCGATTTTGGTCAGTCTCTTCTCCTCCAAGTGTCCACTTCTTCCCCACTCACCCCCTCCGTCGCTCTCCTACAGGTCCGCGCTAACCCTCTACCTACCTGCCAAGCAGAAGGCATAAAAACCCAGACACAGTAGAGTTTCGTTAGCACAGCTCAGGATTCTCAAAGCTAGAGGTCTCTACGCCGGTCGGGATTGGAGATGCCGCGGTCCGATTGTTGCCATGACGGGCAAAGGTAGTTCGTATGTAACTTAGTTTAGATTGAAATTTTATCTTTTGGACTTACAAGTCAAAATTTATAGTTTAATTTTAACTTAACCTCGTAGCTTTGAAAGTAATTTTATGGTGCGTCAAGCCAAACGGCATTTCGGACGTTGGCGGCCGTAACTTAAGGGTTCACGGTCCCTTTCTAAAAACCAGCTTTCTTTTTGTTTCTTTAAACGCAGTTTAATGCAAACACGGACGGTTTGATCTTTGTGGGTGTTCCATTGATTAAACGCTCGGATCCACTTTATATGTAGCCGAGGCTTCTATAATTTAAGGAGTTGACTTATCAACAGCAACTCTGGGAGGTTTAATGCTTTGCTGTTACACGTAGAAACATAACTGTAAAACAGGTCTACTATTACTACACAGCCGAGGCTGTTCGAAATTTAGAGGGCTCTTTTGCGAAATCCCCTTGTGCCTAATCAAACTCACTGTTTCTATTTGAAATTGTTTTTGTGAACATAGCGTTGTTCAAGTCTGAATTTAATGTAAATTCCCCATGTATTTTATATCCTAAACTAGGTGTAAAGTTACCAAATGTAAATGTAAAGTGCGATATTTTCTTCACGTTTGTTTAAAATAAAAACCAGGAGTTTTTTTAACGTCCGTCGGTTTATTCGCTCGTTATTTGCTAGAAGTTAATAGGTAAGACAATTCTCTTCAAGTTTAACTTAGCTAGCCTAATTCCCACCTTGGTGGCAGCGTTACCCCAGGTCTTAGATTAGGACTTCAATGCTCCATTCCCTACATCGGGACAGTAGCAGTTGTGCTGTTTAACCGAAAAAGTATTCGAAAGCAACACGGAGTGAAAGATAGTAAGATCCAGTTACACCAGGCGACCGGCGATGCTACAAGCACCTACCCCGTCGTAGCAGCCGCCGTTACAGGAGGCCAGCGCTAAAAGCAGATGTAAGCATAACTTTTTTTCTTTTGTAATGGAGTGAACAGGATGGGTTCTGTAGGTGGATGTTGTGTTATAAGATGTTGATGTTTATCCTTCCCCTTGCTAAAGCGGTGGAGGCCCCTTGTAAGGGCTTCTTGCAAAGCTAGGACCAGTGAGAAGGAGGCTAGCGACGGCGGAAGAAGCTTGTAAGTCGTCAGAGTTGATTCGTGTAGTGTTCAAAAACCGTGATAGTACAGGTTGTTGTGGAACGGGAACCACGAACAGTGGTGACGCGGAGGGGCGGTGGTAGGCGGTGGATAGTGTAAGAGTCCAACGAATGGTTGACTGATGCGGAGGCATAGTCAAAGGTGAGGATAGTGAGGAGGAGGGTGGCCGTAACAATTAGCCACGAGGTGTAGTAGAATGTGGGTGCGTTGTCACTTGGTGTCAAGCTTGCTTAAGGAAGGGAGGGTCGTCCCACGGGATGGCAGGTCGACTGTTGCGCAGGGACTTGAGAGATGCACATAAAAGATCAACTCTCTTAGTGGGAGGAAGGGATACATGCGGAGGCAGAGCCGATTGGCGAAGGTCAATGTTATGCTATTGTAGAGGTAGCAGGATCCATCCAGGAGACGGCCTGGTGGAGGTGATAGGAAAATTGCTGAGTACATTACTTGGGAGAGGAGAGCTGAGGAAAATAAGCCGGCCGAGGATGGAGGTGGGAGACCAATGGAAGGTCCAGACAGCAGTCTTGTCCCAGAGGGCCGGGAGAGTCCAAAGGATGGAGTATAAATGACAAGATTTCTCAAGTGCAATGTTAACGTGAATATGTTGTATTGAGGCGGAGGACGCGGTGGTCGAAGGCGGAGGACAGTAAAAATGACGCAACGTGTTCTTTGGGGAACAGGAGGAGGGGTCATCCCTCCAGTCCGAGACCTCACTGTGCAGAGGAGGTAGCGGAGACTAGGATATGATATGAACGGAAGGAGGAGATATTCCCGTTATCTCGAAACCTTGCTGTTGTGAAGGCGGAAGCGGAGGGCGGATGTAGGAGGCGGAGGATGCGGACATGATAGTGACATTTTGAGCAAGCAGTAAGTAATACTGTAGTGTGGGTGACGGTCGAAGAAAGGACAAGCGGACGGCCTGTTGGAGTTTTTTTTTTTGGTAGAAAACAGTGCTGTGCAACAGGGTGCATGGATGGTGATGGCGGAGGGAGTGGCTATCTCTGGATGTAGAAAGCAGGATGACCGGTAGAGAGGCTTGAAGTAGAGGAGGTTGCAGTCTGGTGGTTTTGCAAGGAGGAGGTCGCATAATTGGTCCCGGATGTTGAAGGTAGAGAGTGTCCACCTGCTCCCTCCACCCCCCCTTCAGAATTGAAGTTCGGGAGGAGGATCGCCGGGCAAGCAATGAGTTTGAGCGGAGTAGTCGGATGATAGTAGCCACCCGTGAAGCTGTAGCGAGGACAAGTTCGGATGGAAGCGTCCCTCTGAGTGTCCTTATCCCCTATCCGCAGGGGCGGAGGGACGCAGAAAGGAAGAGACAAGCTGGAGAAAGGGTTACGTTGCAGGGATCGAAGCAGTGTGGACGGACGGCGAACCCCTTGTTCTTCTTTGGAAAGCAAGGTTGATGCAAGGCAGAGAACTGGTCGTGGAGGGCTTTTGTTGGAGCCGATAGTTCGAAAAGTGGCAGCAATGGCATGCGCAGATGGTAGCGGTACCAGGGCTCGAAATGAGCGGTATCGCATCGCAATTTGCACCACAAATTTAAACTTTAACGATGCAAAATTAAATAATGCATCGCTGTTTAGCGACGCAACTGTATTAAACGAGACAACATAACAGCGTAGTCACGATCGTGTTGGCTGACACGGAGATGCTAATCCCTCCTACTTTATAGGCAGGCCAAGCGTCGCACATGCATTCTGGGAAATCATTGGTCCTACCATCACCTTCGGTATTTAGTTGGTGGCGCTTTTTTCAGACACGGGTCAGAATAGACTTAACATGCATCGGATGCCATAATCTTGACCAAGCATTCGTGCGTGTAGCAAAGTAAAAGTGAAACAAAAATGGCTATTGTTTCAAATAAAGTAAACTTTTTGTATTCTTTTTTACTAAATAAATTATTTTTTAAAGTTGCTAATCATTTTTTCGTGACTGCTACGCAAATTTTCATTTTGTATCGCATTTTTGCTATGCAATTTTTCTAAGATAATTCGAGCCCTGGGTACGGAGGGATACCACATTTTCTTCCATGACGCAACAGCATTCAATGTTGAAGGAAGAGGGACGAAAATTGAAAGAAGCAGTGAAACGGTTTATCCCAGAAATGGTTGCGAGGAGGCCGCCCCCAGTGTGGGGAAAGACTGGCGCAGGCCGAACTGTTACCCACCGCTCATCCGCCACGCGGGTGTGAGTCCTGTTGGGTAGGAACGGATGGCGGCCGTCCCGAAGTATTGCAGCTTGCGGAAGGCAGAGGGCGGGGCAGAGGGCGGATAGCCCAGACGACGAGCTATATACGCGACGCAGCGTGCGGCGGCGTAGAGGACTGCAGGCCGCACAGGCCGGAAACAATGAGGAACGGCGGATGGCAAGTCAATAGACGCCACGCAACCGGTGGGGGGGGGGGGAAGAGGTTTGCGGCGGATTTAAATCGTCGGGAGCGGTGGTGAGGGCTAAAGAGGAGGGAGGTCCGCCAAATGTGCCTGGGCAGAGTCGATCGTAATCGAGTCGAGGAAGGAGGTTGTGTAACGCCGCTGAAGGAGGTTGTGTAACGCGTGCCAGGACCGAAGGAATTCAGTACACTATATTTGTGACACGCGGAGACCACGTGAAGGGACGACGGTACCTGTCCATGGAGGGGCATCCTGCAGTCGACGGGGAGGACGGGACTGCGGCGAGTCCCGTTAGGGATGGAATCGAGAACCTTCATGTCCTTGAAGGCCAAAGGAAAGCTTGCATGAAGCGCCATCCGCGGCAGAAGGTAGGCGGATGAGTGGTAGCCGGGATCGTCCGCTGAATCAGAAGGTAAGCGGAGGAGGATAGGCGGAGGGTCTTCAGGGAACAGCTCAAGAGCGAACCCACGCGGCTAACGCCCTAGGAGAAACGATGAAGACCACCGCCGCGCGAGGGTTTATATGGGCAACCCGGCGCATGCGTGGTAAGGTACGAGCCCGGCAGGGAAGGCAACTTCAACTTCTAGGGGAAACAATAGCTCTAGGGGGGAATCTGCTAGTGTAAATAAGGTAATGTATATTTCGTCGGCTATAAAAAGTGAAATATACGGCATTTGATGGTTAAAAGGTTTCTCTTGGCAGAGGGTTTCGTTAGGACCCCTAGACTGATTTCAGAAGTGGTGCCACGAAATACGTCCCTTAGGGCCCGAAATGGCAGCCATCTTTCAAAATGGCCACCATAATCTCCCAAAAAATGAAAACCATTCAAGAACCGTTAGTGATACAAAAAGTTAGTGATACGGTTGAGATAAAAGTTGCTTGCAATAATGTAATCTACAATGTCACTCCCATACATTTTTTTCATATCGCTTATGGTTTTCGAGAAAAATGAATTTTAGGCCATTTTCTGCCATTTTTCGGCTAACTTTCAACTGCTGCTGCGTCGTTGCTAATTCAGGTGGATGGCTTCAATTCGATTTATTCGAAAGGTGGGAATGTCTTTTCAATAAGGGTCGTTGAAAGGGTCAACGACTTAGGAATCGACCTGCGCCCGTTTTACTACGGGCTGGTATTACAGTCACC
Source organism: Lithobius niger (assembly GCA_023313725.1). Classification (NCBI taxonomy): domain Eukaryota; kingdom Metazoa; phylum Arthropoda; class Chilopoda; order Lithobiomorpha; family Lithobiidae; genus Lithobius; species Lithobius niger. Next base: position 122,112 of record JAHWFP010144838.1, read on the forward strand.
ATTGGATTTTTCGATTTTCAACTTTCAACTGCTATTGTGACGTGTCTAATTTAGGTACATGACTCCAATTAGGTTCATAAGAAAGGTGGGACTGTCTTCATTGCAACAAAGGCTGTTGAAAGGTTCTACAACTGTTAGGAACCGAGATAAGCCCGGTTTACTAGGAGATGGTATCACAGTCATCGTTGGATTTGACTCCAAATAGATTCAATCGAAAGGCGGGACTGTTATTTTCAACATGGGTAGTTGAAGGGTCTACGACTGTTAGGAACCGAGGTACGCCCGGTTTACTAGGAGATGGTATCACAGTCACCGTTGGATTTTTTGCTCATTTTCAACTTTCAACTTCTATTGTGACGTGTCTAATTTAGGTCGATGACTCCAATTAGATTTATTTGAAAGGTGATACTGTCTTCGTTGCAACAAGGGTTGTTGAAAGGGTGTACGACTTTTAGGAACCGAGGTACGCCTGGTTTACTAGGCGATGCCATCCCCAGTCACCGTTGGATCTTTCGCTCATTTTCAACTTGTTATTGTGACGTGTCTAATTTAGGTAGATTTCTCCAATTAGATTCATTGGAAAGGTCGGACTGTCTTCTTTGCAACAAGGGTTGCTGAAGGAGTCGGCGACTGTTAGAAACCGAGCTACGCCCGTTTTACAAGGGCCAAGTTAACAGTCATTGTTGGTCTTTTCGCTTATTTACAACTTTCAACTGATGCTGAGACGTTTGTTATTTAGGTAGATGACTCCAAATAGATTCATTCGACAGTGCTACAAGGGTAGCTGAAAGGGTCTACGACTGATAGGAACGCCCGTTTTGGTAGGGGTTGCTGTAACAGTCACCGTTGGACTTTTCGCTTATTTACAACTTTCAACTGGTGCTGAGACGTTTCTAATTTAGGTTGATCTTTTCAACTACCCTTGTTGCAAAGAAGGCATCCATAATTTTCGAATGAACCTAATTGGAGTCATCTACCTAAATTAGAAACGTCTCGGCACCAGTTGAACATTGTGATTGAGCGAAAAGTCTAACGGTAACTGATATATCAGCACTAGTAGATATATCAGCACTAGTAAAACGGACGTAGCTCGGTTCCTAACAGTCGTAGACCCTTTCAACGACCCTTGTTGCAAAGAAGACATTCCCACCTTTTGAATGAATCTAATTAGAGTAATTTACCTAAATTAGAAACGTTATAATAGCAGTTGAAAGTTGAAAATGAGTAAAAAAAATCCAATGGTGATTGTAATACCAGCCCCTAGTAAAACGAGCGCAGCTCGGTTCCTAACATTCGTGGACTCTTTCAACGACCCTTATTGAAAAGAAGACATTTCCACCTTTCGAATGAATCTAATTTGAGCCACCCACCTGAATTAGAAACGACGCAGCAGCAGTTGAAAGTTGGTCGAAAAATGGCAGAAAATGGTCTAAAATCCATTTTTCTCGAAAACCATTAGCGATATGAAAAAAGTGTATGGGAATGACATTGTAGATTACATTATTGCAAACAACTTTTATCTCAACCGTTTTTTTTGTATCACTAATGGTTCTTGCACGGTTTTAGGTTTGGGGGAGATTACAGCGGCCATTTTTAAAGATGGCTGCCATTTCGGTCCCTAAGGGACGAATTGCGTGGCACCACTTCTGAAATCAATCTAGGGGTCCTAACGAAGGCCTCTGCCAAGGGAAACCTTTTAACCATCAAATGCCGTATTTTCATACCTACCACAGCCACTACTGGTCCGAAGGGCAGCGGATCATGGCAAGGTGGAGATGGTGCCCGACAGTCGTGGTTACTAGGGGAAGGCTTGAGGCCCGTCGTCTTTGGTGTTCGCATGGGCCAAGTGCCGAGAGATCCGTAAATGTCGAGACTGTTGGGCCGAACAGATTTTGGCTTACAGGTGATGTCAAGGTGAGGTGCAAGTTTGGGGATAAGCCCCCTGAAGACAGGATACGATTCGTGAAGGAGTTGATTTCGTAGCACATGATGAGTACAATCATGAGGGTTAGGCCCCGTGTTGAGGGCTACATCCCGAACAAGCTGTGTTGAGTTAAAAAGTGCCCAGGAGCAAGTTCATAGAGTGGTAAGAAACCAAGCAAGCCTTGCGAAGACCTGACTGACAAAGAATGCTAAATCCCGAGTTCCCGCGGGCAGAGGGTCCATAGAAAGTTTTTCGCACAAAGCATTAGTAGCCGTATTAAGCACAATAGCCTGGGAGGCCGAGTCGTAGTAGGCGATCGTTATCACTGAAGACCGAAGCGGGGACCGAAACTTTGAGGGGTAAATAAAGAGAGGTCCTGAAGTCCATCTTCAAATCGGCAGTAAGGAATTCCGATTGCGAGATAGGTATCCATATTCTTCGGATTGGCGGTGCTGTCGCCGGTCGGACGGAAGAACGAAGTTTTCCGACCCGGACGAGGCTGTGGAGGATCCTTGTCTAGTTCCAATGGAACGCCATTGCCCAGAAGGACGCCGCCCGTGCGAAGTAATGTATTGAGCAAAATTGTTGACAGTCCTATCACAGGTTGCTGACGAGGAAGGCGATCGTGGAGTCCAACACCAAAGCCCATAGAGAGCCCTCAATTTTTGCTGGGCTCGGGCGCCATGTTTATACAGGAAACAGTCCAGAATATCTCATTACGATTTGGGTAACCGAAAAAAGAAGGATTAAAGTGTGCATGGCGAGATGGGGAGATCGTCAGAAATAATAGAAGCCCTAGCCTGGTCTTCTGCAATGGAGCACGAGCAGTGCGAAGCAGCCAGTGGGAGCGGTTATGACGGGCGTTGTGGATGGATGGGCTGAAAGACTGTAGAATCCAATTGACGGGAAGAACCGGGTGCTACTTCGCCTTCGTAGCAGTAGAGACAACCCAATCCTGCATATATTGGGTTGGGTTGGGTATATATATTGGGTATATAGTGGGGGTGTAGGTGGACGCTTACGCTTGAAGGACCGGAGCACCGATGATTAGTTTGTGTACCTGCACCTTGGAGAGAGGCCTACAAGACCGGGAAGAAAGGTCGAGTGGGCCGGCAGATGGTTGCAATGCTGCGCGCTTAGCTTTGACTTGAAGTTTGAGAGGGGCATGGGCCGAGGTTGGCCACATTGTAGAGACGGGCCAGGAAATGGCGGGCCATACAAGATGCCCGTAGTGAACAAGGCGTGGCCCACGGGAGATCGCAGATCGATTTTAACCTAATTTGAGCATGCTGAATCCGAATCTGCCCGGTGCCAAGTCGAATTTCTCCTCCTAAGACCGGAATCCAAGATGGCATCCAAAAATGGCAACCAAAAAACAGTTTTTTGCTTCTAGCACCTAAACCGTACATCCGATCGAAAATACCCGGTTACCAATTATGTTTATAATAAAATTTCCTTTAGAGTCATATTTTTCGTAAAATTAACCCTTCTGGCCGAAATTCGTAATTTAAGTTCTATTAGACCAGTTATGCATGCTATAGATACTAGAGCATGTGTATTACAATTCCTGACTTGAAACAGCTGGAATGTAAGTTCTAATTAAGATCCACTAACATAATTGGGGTTAAATGAAAAGTGAAGATGTATATTTTCCAACAAGGATAATTAAAACGATTTATTTTAATTAGAAGCTGAGCTATGGTAGTTTACCTACGTTGTAGCGCTTTGAATTGTGCATCATTTTACGGCAGGTTTTATCTTTAAACTGCTGCAGTAGCGATTCTAATTCAGATAAATGGATGTGATTAGACTAAGATGAAAGATGAATATATGTATTTTCCAACAAGGGTAATTAAAACGATATATTTTAATTAGAGGCTGAGCAGTTTATCGACGTTGTAGAGTTTTGAATTGTGCATCATTTTACGGCAAGTTTTTGCTTTTAACTGCTGCAGTAGCGGTTCTCATTTAGATTAATGTCTGTGATTAGGCTTAGATGAAAGATGAAGATATGTATTTTCGAACAAGGGTAATTAAAACGATTTATTTTTATTAGTAGCTGAGCAATGGCAGTTTATCTAGGTTGTAGAGCTTTGAATTGTGCATCATTTTACAGCAAGTTCTTGCTTTAAACTGTTGCAGTAGCAGTTGTAATTCAGATGAATGGATGTGATTAGGCTTAGATGAAAGGTGAAGATATATATTTTAGAACAAGGGCAATTAAAACTATTTTAATTAGAAGCTGAGCTATGGCAGTTTACCTAAGTTGTAGCGCTTTGAATTGTGCATCATTTTACGGCAAGTTCTATCTTTAAGCTGCTGCAGTAGCGGTTCTAATTCAGATGAATGTATGTGATTAGGCTTAGATGAAAGATGAATATATATATTTTCCAACAAGGGTAATTAAAACGATTTATTTTAATTAGAGCTGAGCTATGGTGGTTTATCTGCGTTGTACCGCTTTGAATTTTGCATAATTTTACGGCAAGTTCTATCTTTAAACTGCTGCAGTAGCGGTTCTAATTCAGATAAATGGATGTAATTAGGCTTAGATGAAAGATGCATATATATATTTTCCAACAAGGGTAATTAAAATGATATATTTTAATTAGGAGCCAAGCTGCGGCAGTTTATCTGCATTGTAGCTATTTTAAATTGTGTGTCATTTTACGATAAGTTCCATCTTTAAACTGGCACAGTAGTCGTTCTCAATTAGTTAAATGGATGTAATTAGGCTTAAATGAAATATGAAGATGTACATTTTCCAACAAGGGAAATTAAAACGATTTATTTTAAATATAGGCTGAGCTATGGCAGTTCATCTACGTTGTAGCGCCTAGATTTTTGCGTCATTTTACGGCAAGTACTATCTTTAAACTGCTGCAATAGCGGTTCTAATTCAGATAAATGGATGTGATTGGGCTTAGATGACAGAAGAATGTATATCTTTTCCAACAAGGGTTTAAAACGATTTATCAGAGTTAGAACGACTGCTATAGCAGTTCAAAGATGAAACTTGTGATAAGCTGATGCAAAAAGCATATCACTATAATGTAGAAAAATTGTCGTAGCTTAGCTCCTAATAGGGTGACAAAATCCTAAAAGGACTAGTTTTTGAAGGACTAGGCAAATCGTTGCTACAAGTGGCAACCTACGCAGTTCGGAAGAATAAGTACCTAGAAGCAAGAAAAGTGATGTTGCCAACCGAAAATGCAGTGCGTATGGTTGTGATGACGTCACAAAGATGGCCGCCATGTAGTTCTAATACAAAATGTGAGCCAGTTCGTAGGGGATTCACACCATGGCGAGTTTGGTATCAAATTGAAGGTATTGATCGGTAGAACTCATCTACACCATTCATTCGTTTTCCAAACCCCTCAGGACTAATTTACGACGTCATAAACATGGCCACCATGCATTTCTAATACGAAATGTGCGCGAATGCAGTATGGGAATTTGGGGCATGCCGATTTTGGCCGTGATCTGAGCACTTTTCATTTTTCCTGCGGTAAACTGATTTTCTGTACCTTCCGTAATGCTACGAAGTGTGCTTCTGGGGTCACCAGCGAGACAGGGTTGGTACCAGGGTGTCGATTTTGTGGGGCCGTCCATCTAGCATCGTCCCCCGGGCGCATGCAGATTTTGGCCATGATCCGAGCACTTTTCATTTTTCCTGCGTTAGTAACGCTGGTTTCGAGTGTACGCGGGAGAAGCCAAATGGCAAGTTTGCTATCAAATCGTAGGTATTGACCAGTAGAACTACTCCATGCTATTCATTTATTTACCTAGCCCCTCGGGACTAATTTATGACAGAAACATGGTGGCTATGTATATGCGGTAGACATATGTGATTAAAACCCCATCAAGTTTGCTATCAAATTGAAGGTATTGACTAGTAGAGCTCATACAAACCAGAATCACCCCGTGGTACCAGTTTCTGATGTCACTAAGTTGGCCAACAATTATTTGTAATATGAAATGTGTGCTAATGGATTATGGGAATAAAACCATGGCAAGTCAGGTGGTGCATTCGGATTTCCTATTGACAAAATGTACGTATAGATATGATTGTTAAAGCCTTTAATAACTGGCTTTGTAAAACAGCTGGATTTTAGTACACATCACAGGCCAACTAAACATTTTAACTTACACATTTTCTTTGTTATATATAGTTATCACTAGTTGAGTCTTCTTTACACTGCACATTTCCACTGAAGGACATTTTCAATACAATGGCATCCTGGAATACAGATAGTCTTTGCTAATTTGCAAGCACATACACTGCTGCAATTAAAGTTTTCTTTCCATGTCCACTAAATTGGCTAACCGTGTCATTCGCTAACCGTGTCACATCCTGTTATGCTGTGGAAGCCAAGCATGGATTTGCGTACTGCATTTTCTATCTCAATCACAATGTTATGTATGCTGATGTAGCATTTTGGATTCGTTCGTTGTAGCCACACATTTGGTGACGGATCGTACGAAATTAACAACACCAGTACATCAGTGTCATCACTCTGGTTCACTACGGTGTATCAGCACGTACAGCATCGCATCCAAGTAGCAGCATAAGCATGTCAGCTTCCTCTTGTTTTGAGTGGAGATGAGAAACATCTTCCTTAGCTGAATGTTCAGCTCTTCCGTTAGCAAACCAGCCAACAATGCGCACACGTTCAGTGAAACGACTAGTTTTTCCCATCAAAGACGGAAAGCCAAAGGCTGAACAAGAGTTAAATAAATACAGATGCAAACCGATTTACGTTGCCTTTTGGACGTTGCCTATAAGTGAGCAGGGAATCGAACCAACGACCTTTGAAACCAAAGGCCGAGGTACTGCCGCTGAGCCATACTGACATGCCCGTATCATAATGGCTCAGTGGTAGTACCTCGGCCTTTGGTTTCAAAGGTTGTGGGTTTGATTCCCTGCTCAGGCAATCTGACATACAAGTCCAAAATAGAGGTCGACCGAATTTCGGTTTCGGTTTCGGCACCGACACCGGCAGATTTTCGGTTTCGGTTCCGGTTTCGGCCATGAAGTTACAGCTCAGTTTCGGTTTCGGCCGAAACTGGTTTGACTTGTTTCGGTTACGGTTTCGGCTGCAGTTTCGGTAAAGCCGAAACCAAGTTCCACTTCCAAGCAATACTCAGTTTCCGTAGACTAACTAGCCTGCAGCCTAGGAATGCAATGGGGGCACCATCACAGAACCTGATTTCATCTGCCATGCCCACACTAATCAATAATAAAAACCATTTTTATTCAATCCAAATTCAATCATATTTATGGCTTCGTTGCACTAGAGGGAATTTACGTTTTTATTTCTCTTTACGTTTTCCAGCAAATCTTATACTTATTGAATGAAGCCTTTTAAAAGTACTCTGGACTTCCCTCGCTGACACGAATTAAAGGTTATTTAATTAAAAGACTATTAACCCCCCCAAAAAAATGCAAACTAACGTTTTGAAGTCTTTCCCATCGACAGTTTTTTTTTTTAATTCTGAAACATTTTTGGGGTAAAGGGGGGGGGGAGGCGGCTGGTTCGAGGGCTCACGTGGATTTGCTCAGCGTAGGGTGGGAAATGGGTAAACCGGGCTGTGCCTTCTAATCTAGACTTTGTCTACGAAAAACCACACACTCATGAGTTTTTAATTTTTTCTTTGCTTTTATCTAATTATTAACATTGATATTATTCAGGTTAGGTTCTGGTTCCGGTTTTGGCCGAAACTAATGTACCGGTTTCGGTTGGGGTTTCGGCCGAAACCGAATTGCCAGTTTCGGTAATGAATTCGGTTTCGGCTGAAATTAAACATCTGGTTTCGGTAGTAGTTTCAGTTTCGGCCAAAAGTGAAAAACTTGGTTTCGGTCGACCACTAGTCCAAAATGGAACGTAAATAGGTTTGCATCTGTATTTATTTTTCCATCAGCTGCTCACCCAGATATTCAACAAGATTTTACTTGTATTCAGGCAGATGAATAAAACTTCCCCAGTTTCCTGGCAAAGGAACAGACCTGATTCTTATACTGCATCTGACATGTGGGCATGGAAAGAAATCAACTAGGAAAACTTTTGTTAAACAGCCTCAACTACTTATGGGAATTGGTAGTTGGATGACAATACAACATTTAGAGCGCAGCTATTTGTGACACAGATGTGCTCCAAACACCAACATTACCAATTAATAATCTCAGAGTCAAACTTTTTCACCAAGGCAAATCACTGCAGAAACTTTCTCCTACGTATGACACCCTAGTACAACATACACAGTATGTCCCCCGTACCAGTCAAATAAATC
>JAHWFP010144838.1:131548-167094 GCA_023313725.1 Lithobius niger
AAAATCATCAATTTTTATCCGTGTTCATTTTAACAAGTGAAAATTCAATCATATATCCCCACTTTTTACGGCACACTTGACGTTTTTGTTTGTAATCCGTGTACCTTTTTTACAGCTATAGCGATGCACTACAAAGCTTTATGCATGCAGTCGATTGTTGCTGGCCACTTTGGAACAATTCAACTCATCTCTGAAAGCCTCCATCTGCGAAATAAATACGCCATCCTATCGTTTCTAGCTGCCAATTTCGAGGCTGAAGGCCTTGAAATCAACAACCCAATTTAGTTTGGTTTAAATGTATATCGTTTAGCTGAAAGACGGATTCTTTAATTTCGCCCTTCAACAACCGACTTTTTAGCAAAGACATACCACGTGCACGAAGAATGGATCTGGAGTTTGCAGAGTGGCATTATTCCCTAAGTACAATGGTTAAAACAATGTAAAACAATCAAAATGATCGTTTAGGGTCCCGTAACTCCGGAATGGATCGGCCAATTGAAAAAGTGGTCCCTGTAAGTTAGAAGCCCTGGGAAATTTCTGGCTCAGATCATGTTTCAGATTTTAGGTAGGTGCAGTAGTTTTTTCTGAAACCGTGTCAGCCAAGAACAAGAACACCACCACCACCAAGTGAACAGTTTTCAAATTTAGGTGTGGCTTCCTACGTTTACTCTTGCTCGGAATTGCATAAAAGTTGGTGTAAAGTTTGGAAAAGTTGCTATCTACTATCTGGCCAAGTTTGGTCGAAATATATTGAATAGAAACGGAGAAATTAATAGTTTTAGTTTTGCTGGAGAGAGGACTTCAATCATATATATATATATATATATATATATACACGGCTATCGCCGTGCATGATACTTACATTTTGTCAATAGGAAATCTGAATGCACCACCTGACTTGCCATGGTTTTATTCCCATAATCCATTAGCACACATTTCATATTAGAAATAATTGTTGGCCAACTTTGTGACCTCATAAACTGGTACCAAGGGGTGATTTTGGTTTGTATAAGCTCTACTAGTTAATACCTTCCATTTGATAGCAAACTTGCTATGGTTTTATTCACATATGTCTACCGCATATACAAAGCCACTATGTTTATGACGTCATAAATTAGTCCCGAGGGGCTAGGTAAATAATTTAATAGCTAGTTCTACTGGTCAATACCTATAATTTGAAACCAAACTTCCCATAGTTTAATTCCCATACTGCATTCGCGCACATTTCGTATTAGAAATAAGTGTTGGCCAACTTAGTGATCTCATAAACTGGTTCCAAGGGGTGGTTTTGGTTTTATGAGCTCTACTAGTTAATACCTTCAATTTGACACCAAACTTGCTGTGGTTTGATTCACATATACCTACAGTATATACATTGCCGCCATGTTTATGACGTCTATTAGTCCCGAGGGGCTAGGTAAATGAATGAATGGCATGGATGAGTACTAATGGTCAATAACTACGATTTGATACCAAACTTGCCATGGTTTAATTCCCATACGGCATTCGCGCACATTTCGTATTAGAAATGCATGGCGGTCATGATTACGACGTCATAAATTAGTCGCGAGGGGTTTGGCAAACGAATGAATGGTGTGGTCGAGTTCTACCGATCAATACCTTCAATTTGATACCTAACTCGCCATGGTTTGAATCCCATACGAACTGGCTCAAATTTTGTATTAGAACTACATGGTGGTGGTCATCACAACCATACGCACTGCATTTCCGGTTGGCAAAATCACTTTTCTTGCTTCTATGTACTTATTCTTCCGAACTACAGAGGTTGCCACAATATACAATAATAATACAAAGTGCTACAATATAGATTAACTGCTGTAGTTTCGCTTCAAATAAAAATAGTTTTAATTACCCCGTGTAGGAAAATAAACATCTTCATCCTTCATTTAAGCCTAATTACATTCATTTATCTAATTTAGAATAACTACTACACCAGTTTAAAGTAGGAACTTATAGTAAAACGATACAAAAAATCAAAGCGCTGTATCGTAGATAAACTGCCGTAGCTTAGCTTCTAATTAAAATAAATCGTTTTAATTACCCTTGTTGGAAAATACACATCTTCATCTTTCATTTAAGCCTAATTACATCCATTTATCTAATTTAGAAGGACCCAAAAATCAAAGCGCTAAAATGTAGATAAACTATCATAGCTTAGATTCTCGAAAAACATCGCAGCAATTCATACTGTGAAAAGATCGACCGTTATAAAAACACTATGAAATTCGCTAAAATTCACAACACAGACTCACTCTCAGTCCAAATTTTCGATACCACCCAGATATCTTCATCAGGTCTCGAGGATTTTTCTTTCTACTTCAACTACATCGTTGTTTACTTTGTCGTCTGCTTTGCACACTTTTGCATTCGAATTCGACCGCGACCGCAGCCTCCCGTATTTATTGGGCTGCATGTGCTGTTCACTCGTGGAAACCCCACTGATGGTTCAACTGCTCGTTGAGTTCACTTCCTACCAGGTGTGAAACTCTAGGGAAAGCTGGGCCTTGGATGTTCATCACAAGTACCCCGTTCTTTTCATGTTGTTGAATGGCAAGTGATTCAAGGCAAAGGAGGTGGGAATCTCGTGCTGAATTTGACTTAACAAGAGTACTCGTGTCTTTCCAGTCCACCTCATGCTTCAAAGATTTGCAGTGGACTGCGATGCCATTGTCATCCGATTTATTCCTCACGTTAGCCATGTGTTGTGCCACCCTGGTTCGTACACCTTTTCTGGTCTCTATATAAACAGCATCACAGTCTCTGCACAGAATCTTATACACTGCTTCTTTCGTATTCTGAACGGCCCCATTTTCTCTTCATCCTGCCTCGAGACCTGACGACGATATCTGGATGGTATCGAAAATTTGGACTGAGAGTGAGTCCGTGTTGTGAATTTTAGCGAATTTCGTAGCGTTTTTATAAGCTTAGATTCTAATTATTTACTCTTGCTGCAAAATATACATCTTCACCTTTCATTTGCCCAACCACTAGTCCGTGAGACCTCTGTGAGCCGAGCTATTCGGAAAAAACCCCAAGCCCAATTATGTTAGTAGATCTTAATTAGAACTAACATTGCAGCTGTTTAAAGTCAGAAATTATAATACACATGTGCGCTGTTATATCTATAGCATACATGAATGGCCTAATAGAACTTGAATGACGAATTTCGGCCAGAAGGATTAATTTTACGAAAAATATGCATAGAACTTTTTCTGAAGGAAATTTTATTCTGAACACAATTGGTAGCCAGTTTGTTTTCGATCTGATGAAGGGTTTAGGCGCTAGAAGCAAAAAATCTGTTTTTTTGGTTGCCATTTTTGGACGCCATCTTGAATTCCGAGCTTGGGAGGAGAAATTCGACTTGAGACCGGGCAGATTCGGATTCAGCATGCCAAAATGAAGGTAAAACTGCCTGCTGCCTAAATGTCTCAACATTTGCCGTTGAAAGTTATTTTTTGGGTTTTTTCTTCCAGTCTATAAGAAGATTTTAGTTAATTTTGCCACAGAAAATCGATGAGTTTTAAGGGGTGGGCGTCAACAAGAGCATGTCACGATTTTGACCTTCAAGCATTTTAGAGTGCTAGGCGTTAGCATTAACTGGGCAATCAATACGCGATTTACAGTAATGGTTTAATCAAAATATGGTATGGTAACATAAAAAAGACTTACAAAAGCAAAGCGACTACTTACCATTAAAATTCTTCGGTATGTAACACGATCAATTGCCCAAAGTTTGATATCGGTTTTGGCCTGTAACAAACCACAAAAGTTAAGAATTTAAAGTCTGAAAAAGATGATCAGTATAGTATCAATGAAAATTCCCCAGTTTAATGTAATGGAACTGTTTTAGCAAAGTGTGAACTGTACCTAATGTTAAAAAAAAAGGGTGCAAACCTTTTTACGGTTCGTGTTAGGCTTGAACAATGGTAGTCGCGCGTGATGTTCGGCCTTTCGACATCAAGACATGCTAGGCAACGGATGTGTTCAAGTAACTACCAAGATAGGTTTAGCTAGGGTCTGTGCTTGTTAGTCAGGAGTGTAACCAACTGCTGTAACGCTTTGGCTGGCCAGCCGACGTGCAAAACCAAGGGCTCAGAAGCGTTGCCACAGCCAGCCTGATCTTATACGTAACATCACGGAAGACCACTGCCGACTTTGCTACTTGGGTAAATATAATAACGTGTGTCGTTATCCTAAGCGTTTAGCCCAGAGTATTCCATAAATATTTAACGTAAGGGTCCCTCCCGTATCAAAGGTTACGGTCCGCAGGTCCATGAACTGTTTTGTAGAAGAGTAAATCTGAAATTTACTGCCGAGCTTGCAGCATTTTTGTTTGGTTGAGTGTCGAGCCGGGAGACACCATTTTTTTTTTTTCGTGGTTACGTTAGAATGAAGCGGGTTGATTGCGACCGAGCCATAGAGCACCTGTCTCGACTAGTAAATGTAAAAAGCCCATTTTGCCGGCTAAAAATGGTTTCTTTTGTCAGGAAATCATACATAGCCTGTTAATTTCGCATTCATTGTCCCACTGGATGTTTCTCCCTGGAGGTTTCTTAGCTGTTTGTACTCACTTGCTCGGTAACCCCACTGCACCTGTGCGGCGCAGTCCTCCTCTATAAAAGCTAGAGCGTGAAGGCTTTCATCATTTATTTTCCTCTCAATGTGTCAGGCGATGATTCGTGAGAGGAAGTAGGGCGGGTTTATTTATGTATGTTTTCCTAGGCAAAAGAAATCATTTTTAGCCGGTCAGTCACGAGGGCCAGCAAAATGGGCTTTCTTATTGCCGGTTGGAAAGCATCCATAACCTGTTAATTTCGCATTAACAGGAAACCTCGTCAAAGCTTAGGTGGCGTGCGTCCCAGGTTACGAGCAGGCTTCCCCCCCCCCCCCCAAAAAAATTTAGAAATTTCGTACTTTATTCAGAACATTTCAAGAAACAGGAATTGGTTCTCTTTCGTAAAAAGTGGTGGCCCTGAAAAGGACCGTTGGTTTTAGAGATGAGTCTTGGTTCCATCATGGTGGTTGCTTGCTTCCGCCTTGAGGGTGGCTTGCTTCTGCTTCGGAGTGCTTAAGGGATGTTGACCACAGTTCTGGCTGCGACTATTGGTCCCAGCCGGAGTAGTCCATGTGCTTGTCTTGACGTGTCTCATAAGTAATGAGAAGTGAAGGTCGATGTACTGCGCCAGGAGACGGCTGCGAGGATGTCTTGTATCGGAGTGGCGTTGTGATGAGCCCATGATGTGAAGATTGCTCGGAGCTCATGTGCTGTCGCTCTCATGCTGTCGCTTGAGCTGCCGTTGCTATTGTAAGCTGCTTGGATTGTTTTCTTAATCCACCTTGCAATTGATGCGGCTGAGGTCTCGCCGGAGGATGACTCTACGGGTTGGAAAAGTTGATTTCCTCCTCTTCGGATTTCCTCATGTTTGGTTCGTGTTAAGTAGAAACGTAGCGCTCGGACGGGGCAAAGTTGACATTTTTCCGTGTCATGAAATGGAGGGAGCTGTCTTGCATGGGTTCGTAGGGATCTTTTATCAGTGATAGTAAAACTAAGGATAATTCCCAGTCGGGAAATAAATGTCTGATTGTTGGTCGCGAATAGGTCGATCATGGGTCTTAATTAGGGCTGAGATGCGGTAGTCTTTTAGTAACGCGGTTTTGTTTGCTGCCCTGAAAACAGAGATTACAGCAGAACGTTATACAAGGATGATTGGAGCCTGTTAATCCTTCCTTGAATAAGTCGTTGAGGAAATTTAGGAGGCTTGGTAAACTGGGGGTCGATTGGATTGATTTTCCTTGCGAGACACCAGTGAAACCATCTGAGTCCCTGGTTGCTTTAGAAGCGATGCGGTTGGCCTCGTCTTGATGAATTCCAGCCTTTTTGAGGCGTTTGATGATTGAAGCCACCACTGAAGGTTTAGGCTGGGGAAATTCGGATTAGTTTGGATCTTTTTTGTTGTGAGAGAAGATCTGGAAGAAGAGGCAGACTTCTTGGTGTGTCGACTATCAGATTTAGAAGACGGGGAAACAACGCTGCTGATGGCCAAAAAGGGGGGGGGGGGGGCCGCGATTAGAAGGAAGAGGCTTTGAGATTCGACTATTTTCTGTAGAACTTGTTGAAGTAGTTTGAATGGTGAAAGAGGTATGCGTACAGGTTTTTGCCATGGGAACGTCAGAGCATCTACTGCTGTTGCCTTTTCGTCGGAATCGGACTGATGAAGTGGGGAAGTCTGTGCCTTGTGGCGAATAGGTCGATCATGGGTCTGTCCCAAATGTTGAAGAGGTATTAGCAGGTGGATTTCTTGAAAGTCCATTCGCCTGGGGGGGGGGGGGGGTCTGAAGAGATAAGTGTCTGCAATCAGATTCCTGTTGCCTAGGATGTGGAGAGTTAACAGTGCGATATTGTTTTTTTATGCAGAAATGGAAGATGGTCGAGGTGATCTCGTGGAGTCGCCAGGATTTCGTTTCACTTTCTTTGCGGATATAGACGAGGGTAGTTGTATTGTCCCCTTGGACTTGAATGACCCGATTTTGGATCAGCGGTTGAAAATGTAGAAGGGCCAGTAAGATCGCTTTGAGTTTGAGGACGTTGATGTGATCTTGATCTTGGGATGACCACAGGCTTGAGACTTGTTGTTCGTCGACGTGGGCTCCCCAGCTTTCTTGAGACGTATCTGTGAAGAGGCGGCGGCTTGGAGGGGGTTCGTGAATGGTACTGGTCGCGAGAGGTTCTTGATGTCCGACCACTATAGGAGGGATTTTGAGGGGGAATTCCGAGTTGAGGGGTTGGTGTCCGTCTGGGTGATCTTGGAAAGCTGACCATTTGTCGATTCAATGTGAAATGGTCTGACCATCCAACGTCCGTAAGGAACAAGATTCGCCATGGTGTCCAGTTTCCCGATGAGTAAGTTTAGCTCCCGGAAGGAGTGGGAGGGTTGTTGGCGGAACTGACGAATATGGTGGAGAAGGTCTTCCATTCTGTCTGGAGAAAGCATTACAGTTGCGGATTGTAGATTGAATGAGACGTTTAGGAAGATGAATGATTGCGCTGGTGTTAGGCATGAATTTACTAGGTTGACACCGAAGCCGAGATGGTTGAGGAGGCGAATTGTGTAGTCCCTGTCGGCTTCCAGATGGAATGGGTCTTGACCGTTGAGTGCCCAGTCGTCCAAGTATGCACTTGCGTGAATTTGTTGTTGGTTCAATCTTGCAAGGATTGGCTTTAGGAATAGCATAAAAATACTTGGAGCCGCATACAGCCCGAATGGAAGACAGCGCAATTTGTAGACTTTTGGTTGTAAATGACGCGAAAAAAGTAACTAGTGGTTGGGTAAGGGGACGTGTAGATACGCATCTTCTAGATCGATTGAGATTGTCCAGTCTTTTTGTTTGAACGATTGTCTTATTGATTCCAATGTTTCCATCTTGAAATGATCGTTGGCAATGAGCTTGTTGAGTTGCTTTAAGTTGAAAATTAGGAGATTGCCACCTGTTTTCTTGGGCCAAAGAAAGATTGAGCGGTAAAACCCCGGCCCTGGGTTTTGACATTCCCTTATGGCATTTTTTGGAACGGAATGATGAATTTCGGACAAAAGGTCTTTGGTTACGGGCAACGTGAAGTCCCAAGGAAGAGAGGCTGCTAACGGGGGTTTGGAAAGAAAGGTCGGCCAAAAGCTGTGTTGAATTAACGAAAGGATTTTTAGGTTGGTGGTCAGTTCTCGCCGTGCAGGTAGGAAATGTCAGAATCTTGCCCCTACCGGGAGGTGTGAAAGCGGTGTAGCGTCATTGTTGTCCCTTCCGAAAGGAGCTCCTGCCCCCTGGTGAGGAGTAGCGGCTTCGACGGTCTGGGGTGGCGGCCCGCTCGTGTTAAGTTTTTTGAGCTAGCGGAAGTCCGGGAGCGTGAGAGTTGGTCCGTCCGAAAGGACTGGGGCTGATTGGGTGGTTGCCTATTGTCGTTCTTGTTGGAGTCTGAGGGAGGACCTCTTGGCTTGTTTCAGTTGGAAGAAGGTTGGGACGAAAAACGGCTTCGGGTTCTTATAGTAAGGCCGAGTGAAAGGTTGATTGGTCCACAATGGTTTTGGCTTTCGTGAGATGTCTAAATGCAGAGCGCAAGTTGGGATTAGTCCTTGGAAAAGTGTATCGGACTCTTGAATTGGTTGATTACGGAGTCTGTGTCTAGTTCAATCGTTTAGATTATTGGTTGAGTTTAAGGCCGATTCACGTAAAAGCAGAGTGGTGGCCCAGTTCAGGGCATGATATGTGGCAAAAAGCTGGCTTTTTGAAAGAACTGGGATGTAAAGGCATTTTGCCAAAAACCAGATTTGAAACCATCGTTTTCAACGAACACTTTTTTTCTCGGCACTCCAGCGCCAAAAAGACTGCTGGCTTATCCTATTCATAACTCCAAGAATAATGGACCAAATTGACTGCTGTTTGCACGGCTTAATAGTCCAACACATCCTCTTCACTTCTGCACAAACAGAACTGTAAAATTCATCTCCGTTAATTTTCTACAGCAGTTTGAAAAAACTCTCAAACTGAGCCGTAACGCACGCAACTTCCGGTCGCCGTTATTCCAAAATCACGTATATTTTAGTGCTGTGTCGGTTTCGGTTTTTCTCCACCCCCCCCCCCCCCAAGAAAAATGCTACTATTTACATTAACATTATCCAGTAGACCAGTAGTTTTTCGGATTTAAAAAAATTAAGCTACAACAATAACAGATCATTATTGCCACAAAATTTTTCTTCGGGAACATTATTTATTGAATATGGGGGGAGTGGTCGCAAGAAGGAAGGAACAGATTACTTGACTAGCTACTGCTGCCAATGCAAATAAAGGGGGGGGGTGGCAGTTCTTAATGTTTGCATATTCATTTAGTTTTTAAATTCTTTTATTAGCTAGAACAAAAGCGGAAGAGTGGCTTAACTGTACCATATCAAAAGTTGATTTAAAACGCAATGCACGACGTCTTAGTTATTTTTAAGTTGGGATGCAGCAAAGCAGGTTTTTCTGCGTGCTCGGGGATCGTTTAGAACTTGACCATTGTTGAAGAATCCATTGTTGTTGAAGTGATAAAAGTGGCCCGTAGGCTCTGTAGCAATAAAATAATGTGCTGATTAATTTTTTAAGTAAAAAAAAATATCTCCACGAGCTACACTATGTTGACGTTTTCGCACGTGCGTCAGTTCTGATCTATTGTTTTGTCCAGGTATGCTATTCTCAAAAACGAGCAAGATTACACTTGCATAAAATGTTGTAGTTGCCGTTTTTTTGAAAATGCTTTGTGTTTTTTTTTTATTTAACGAAATGGAAAAAATGTATTTATAATTTTTATTCGGTATTTCTTCAATTCGAGTTGAAAAAATAAACTTCGACATAGTAATCGATACGCCACTCCTGGTGAATGACTCACGAGGAGCGGTTTGTCAGCTGTACGCTGACCAAAATACTCGCTACGTTTGGGAAAAAATTTAAGAATAACACTTACCTAAATACCTTTAGCAATATTGTTTGGTGCTTATTGCTTAACAATACCAACGTTTACGCAGTGTTGTTCAACTGAGTAATCACAAGCGAAACGAAATTCTTCCCGCTCATCGTTGTGGCAGTGACCACCACTCTGCTATTGCCATTTTGGACAAAGACGTTGATTAGTTCGTTAGATATTATTTTATTAATCATAGACAACGATTAGTTTGTTTATAGTTAAGCATCCCTGCAAAGACATACACATATTTATGCAAAGTGGCCTTTTAACGTCTTCACAACTGCTATCTGCTTTTAAAAAAATCGAAACAAACCGATTTTTAAAAAAATTGTCCGTTTCGGTTACCGACACAGCACTAGTATATATGCAGTTATTTTTACGTTTTCTCATTAGGCAAAAAGCTAAAGACACTAGCTCAGTTGTGTAATACAAGGGGCTGTCAATTGGCACTTAACCTTAAGTATGTGTATGGCTACACATACTTAAAACAATATTTTTTATTCCTGTTTAAGGTGATAATTTAAAATGTTATGAAAAATGTCCGACTATCCCGATTCAGTTATCTGCTTCTGCAAATATTCAAAACTTAATTTAATGTGTTATAGCATTTTACTAAGCTAGTTTATTTAACCTTTTAATAATACAACTTGCCCCCTGAACCCTACCAGTGCTTAGCCATTTTTATTTTACCAAATTTAACCGGACACAATTTGGTGTATATAATTCTTGTAAAATCTCCAATGAAAACTCCCGACTGTGACCACCATTCCCAATGTCAAACAACTAGCTTTAAAAACTCATTCAATCGATCTGAGTTTGTAAACCACCCCCCCCCCCCTTCAATAGTTGTGATGTATAACATCGCAGTTTACAAATCCGTTTTCAGATGACTAATCAAGGCTTTCCAAAACGCTGCCTTTGGCACCAGCAGTCCTTTGTTTAGCCACTCAGGGCACAGCCCCTTAAACCAATCACAAGGCAGTAGCCTTTGTGACACTACTCCCAAGCTCTCTGTCGCAATGCTCACGACTTGGCTTTGCTCCAGAAAGCACAACTTGGCTTTATATTTATTAATTAAATTATATTTATTATATAAACTCGGATTGGCAATTAAAGTAACTCCACCATGGTGGCAGCTTTACCTCAATTATTATTACTGGACAGGCCTATAATTAGGACATAGACGTTCTATTCCCCATGTCGGGTCAGTTGACCAACTGTGCTGTTTCCGCAAAAGTCAAAACAGTCACTGCAGAGTAATTTTTAACATACCAATGTCAACCAAGATGTTGGGGATTCTACAATCACCTCAGCCGTCGTACCATCCGCCGTTACAAAATGGTGGCAGCGGTGGGATGAACAGGTGCTGTTCCTTCTAGCGAAGTTTCCTACCCTGCCATGCTACTGTACCCATTTTGTAGTTGAACAATTCTTAACAGCGGCTAAGCCGTCAACATCAGTGCAAACCATCAGCCCCAGCAACGAAATTTAGTTCTGGAGCCAGGAAGCATGAGTTGCAGCTTCAGTCACTGAAAATCCACCCAGCTGAGATGTTCCCAGTATCCCGAAATATGTAAGGAGAAGCTGGCCTGCCAGGACACGGAGCTCCTGCACAGCAGTCAGTGAACCTTGGACGCCCCAACCCAAGACACGGTGAAGTGGGACCCTAATAAGGATGTTTTACTTCAGCCTAAGTGAACAAGCCATCTTCAATCGTGGTGGAGGATAGGACTGGACTTGACTGACCGCACAGTGATTGTGTAAAAAGGCTAAGTGTACACGAGATATGCTATAGGCCGCCAAGCCGAGTGTTGTATTTAAATGGATTTTATGCTATTTATTTATTCATACACCAGAGTGCTACAGGTCTTTAAGAGTGTGTTAATTGTATAGCTTACTGGATTTGGGAGAGAAATGTTTTTAGTAACGTGCTCTTTTCAAACTTACCGTAAATTAATTTGCGGCTGCATTTTAATTCAGAGTTTCATTTATAAAAGCTTTATTTTTGAACACTAAAAAAGTGAAAATGTCCGATATGGAAGATTTCAATGATGTCATTCAAGATATCCAGTACAAGGACCGTTTTAAATTTGGGTCCTACCATAAGTGAGATTAGGCACGAGTCAGTAAAAATACTGCGAGATGCAATTGAGAATAAAAAACATTCCTTAACCGAACTCTGATGAATTAGCAGGTGCTATTAAAAACAGAGAGACAACCATTCTAACAAAAAAAGATTAGCAGCCAAGGAAAATGAACTTTTTCTAAAAGCTGAGGAATTAAATTAAGAGCCCTTGAAATGGCTGATGCCGACAAAAGAAGAGCTCAGATTAGAGACCGAGAAGCTCAAATCAAAGAAAAAGAAGCCCAAGTTGAAGTCCAGTTACGTGAGCAAGAGGCGCCAGGAGTTAGCTAAACTCGACAAGCAGTTAGAATTAGCTAGGCTAAATGCTGCTAATGTTGACATTAACCCGGCTCCAAACGGTGTTAATCCTATACCGCAGCAGGGCTCGAAATGAGCGGTATCGCATCGCAATTTGCACCACAAATTTAAACTTTAGCGATGCAAAATTAAATAATGTATCGCAGTTTAGCGACGCAACTGTATTAAACGAGACAACATAACAGCGTATTCATGATCATGTTGGCTGACACGGAGATGCTAATCCCTCCTACTTTATAGGCAGGCCAAGCATCGCACATGCATTCTGGTAAATGATTGATCCTACCATCACCTTCAGTATTTAGTTGGTGGCGCTTTCGTTTCAGACACGGGTCAGAATAGTCTTAACATGCATCGGATTTCGGATGCCATAATCTTGACCAAGCATTCGTGCGTGTAGCAAAGTAAAAGGGAAACAAAAATGGCTATTGTTTCAAATAAAATAAACTTTTTGTATTCTTTTTTACTAAATAAATTATTCTTTAAAAGTTGCTAAGCATTTTTTCGTGACTGCTACGCAAATTTGCATTTTGTATCGCATTTCTGCTATGCAATTTTTCTACGACAAATCAAGCACTGCGCAGAATCCCCCAAATCCAGTACCAACCCATGGAAAAATTGCGGACGCAGTACGTTTAGTCAATAAGTGGGGCCCAAAATCAGAAATTAATAAGTTTCCCAAAACTTTTTCAACGCACAATGCTTAGTCAAAATATACCACGAAATCAGTGGGCAACAGGACTTCAACCATTAATGGAAGAAGTTTTAGTGTTAAGTCGGATCAGCTATCTTACAAATTCACGATTACGACGATTAGTTAAAAATAGGCTATTTGACAGGTTTGTTCAAACGAAAGAATCTTTGAAAACCCAGTTTTGTGAGCTTGAAAAGGATCTGGAGCAGCAGTTCCATGATCATGCTTTCGAGCTAGAATCTTTGTTTTCCCGATGGTTGTCTTTAGCTGAAGTCAACGGTAGTTACGAAAAACTAGTCAATCTTATGCTTTTAGAGCAGTTTACTAAAGCATGTCTTGTCGCTTTACGTAAATGGTTGCTAGATCAAATTAAGACTGGAACCCTGGCAGATGTGGCCAAGTTGTGTGATGAGTTTACCATACGTAATAAGCAGATCGCCATCGAAACTGCTTTGCGAAACAGTAAAGCACACAACTAGTGCTTAATCGTCTAGTCAGGCTTCTAAAGCCTTTTCTAAACCGAATAAACAAAACCGAAATCTTATTAGCTAATTAGCGTCGCCATCATTGTTTACGTAATGAACGTAAGATGCTTTAAATAAGCCTCTTCCAGGTAAAATAAAACGAAAAGTTTGTAAGCTAGTGATGTAAACAATAGTAGTTTCTTAACACAATTCGAGTACGATTTCTGTAGGGTTAACACTTTGGAGCCAGACGTAATGTTTTGCACATGTCCGCCGTTCCTGACCATATTAGCGTCTTTCAAAAAAAAAAAATCAGAACTCTGTTAGTTTTTCCCCAATTAACACAATTTTGTTTGAGATAGTAGATAAAAGGGTACACTTTTGGAAACTTAGGTGAAAATACAAAAAATTTATTTTTGTAAAAAATTAGGGATAAAACGAAAGTGTGTTTCGACAAAAGTACAACAAAATCATACTAGTGACAAACAAAGTAGCTCAAGTCTGAAATCAATATTTCAAATTAGCCGTAACCATATTTGTTAACAATAATCACTTTCTGGCACAGAATTTGAGCCTCTCGGTGGCGTGTTACTGCCAATAAAATCGCCAGTTTCAGTTTCGTCTGACAACGCCATGTTGGCATTCAATTCAAAAAAGGCGCTCCAGCTAGACCCTCAAAAACAGAAATTCTACTGCATGACGCTGCTGCCATCTAGCGATTGTAAAGTGAACTAATATGTCCAACAAAGACTGGCCGCTTCACTAAGATGTGCCCTCACCAGGTCGTACGCTTTCTCAACTTCCAATCTCATGTCTTCTGCGTTTTCTTCCTTTGTCCTCACCGTTGGTCTGTCTGGGAAGCATATAATTTTCAGTGGTGTCATGGGATCTCTCAAATGCATTAAATAATACGGCGTCTCACCTGTACTTACATGTGGACTGGTGTTTATGGCATACTGTAGGGTTGACAAAAGTGGTCCCCAAGTGGTGTTATTTTCCTGTAAGAAGGCTCGGACACAACCCTTCATGGTACGGTGTGCTCTCTCAGTTGCATTTGACTGCGGGTGGTATGCGGTTGTTCGATGGTGTTTTACGCCCGTGATTTCCAGCAGGTTTGCGAAGATCTTGGATACGAAGGCAGCTCCATTGTCTGATACCACGATTCAGGGTGGTCCATGGATGTTCAGGATCACTTCTTTAAACTTCCTGGCCGCTGTCTTTGCTGTGGCTAATTTTGTCGGTATAAGCCAAACGTACTTGGTAAAGTAATCCATGGCAGTCATAATGTACTTATGATGGTGTGTCGTCTCTGGGACAAAATCAATTCCCATCATGTGAAATGGATGGTCAGGTATGACTGGCTACATGTTGCCTATGCGCTGCTGCTGCGACGTCTTAGCCAGTTGACATGCATGACACGATCGGACATAAGTTTTAAAGTCACAAAACATGTTCTGCCAATGCGCTACCGTTCTTAACCTCTGCATCGTTTTAGTAACTCCCAAATGCCCAGCTTGTCTATGATCGTGACAGTCCTTCGGAAAGGTGTGTCGTAGACTTTTCAGCACGTAGATTATCCATGACTTTTCAGGATAACCTCGCTCAGGGGCTAAGCGATCGATGCAATACAATACTCCGTCCGAATCGAACGTGTATGAGCGTCAGATCTTGTTGATGTAGTACGTTTCTTATTTACCCGCGATCTCTGGTCTTGTCAGTGCTCTGGATATCCGTCTTGCCATGGGGTCAGTCTCTTGAATCATGTTCACTTAAAGCTTGTTCTTGATGTCGAGCTCTGGCAGCTCCCTGATGTATAGTAATGGGCATTTGATGTCAGCTTGCTCTTGCACTCCGATCATGACATTTCTTGTTAAGTCGCTTGGGCTTCTAGTGTTGGTGTTCTTCCGTGCTTCATTCCTGTCAGGGTCAATGAGAGCTGGATTGCGAGAAAGTGCATCCGCCACTATGTTCAACTTGCCGTGTAGATGAATCGCAGTGAAATCAAATGTTTGGAGACGAATCGCCCATAGTGCTGTTCTTGACGATGACGTCTTCTTTGAGAGCACCCACTTCAATGCCGAGTTGTCGGTGATCAACAAGAACTTTTCTCCTGCAAGATACGTCTTCCAATGTTCCACTGCTTCAATCGCTGCAAAGGCTTCGAGCTCTAAAACCGGATATTTTCTTACTCGTTCCTTTAGCATGCGACTGTAGAATTCTACACCATCGTTGTTCTGAGTGAGCGTTGCTCCGAGGCCCTCCGTGGATGCGTCTGATTCGACCATGAACGGCTTGGAAAAGTCTGGCAAGGACAGGATTCCTGCTGACAATAGTTTGTCTTTCAGTCTGTCAAAAACTTGCTGATGGACGTCCTTCCATTTGTACTCTTCATCCTTCCTTGTGAGTTGTTGTAGCGGAGCTGCGATCGACGAGAAGTGATCCACAAACTTTATAAAGTAGCCGCACAGTCCCAAAAATGCTTCGAGCTTCTTCTTGGTGGTAGGTTTGGGGCAGTTTCTAATTGCTGACATATGTTCAGATGTTATTTCAATTCCCTTTGCCGAGACACGAATCCCAAGAATCTACAGCTCTGGGACACCAAAGTAACATTTTTTTTCTTTTCAGGGTGAAACCTGCCTCTCGGAGACGCCTGAATATTTCCTTCAACGCCCAGCAATGTTCTTTCCATGTTCTTGTTGCTATAATTACGTCATCAATATATAGTATGCATACTTTATTTATCAGGTCTTTTAAAAAGCCTGGCTTGCTGTCTTCAATCCAAAAGGAAACACCTTAAATTTAAACGCGCCTCTATGACAAATAAACGTCGTAGAGTCTCGGCTTGCAGGATCAAGTGGAATTTGATGAAAGCATTGCTGCGGCGAGAAAATGGAAGACTTCATCAGTTCTTGGCATTGGAAAATTGTCGACTTGCACCCAGGAATTCAAGTAGCGGTAATCTAAGATCGGACGAAAACCTCCTCAGTTCTTTTTCCGTTTCAGGAAAAACGGTGATCCCCCACTGGCTGTTGGAGCGTTCAATGCGGTCTGTTGCTAAGAGATCGTCGACCATCTTGTCTATTTCTTTATTCACAGCAGGCGAAGTCGAGTAAACTCGCTGACACATGGGCTTGGCTTCAGAGTCGAGTCTAATGGTGTACTCGTGATTTTTCAATCTTCCCGGTTTTCCTGGAAAAACATCTCTATTCTGTTCCAGCAACCAGTCAAGAAACTCAAATTCGCCATCGGTGAGTTGGTTTAATTTCTGTTGACTCTCTTCCGTTTGAATGAACCATGCAGGATTCTGCATGCGCTGACAATGGAACGAGTGTCTTATGTCGCCATCAAAATTGCTGATCATGTTAGCATAGTCAATCCTAAGTTTCGCCTTTCTTGCGTAATCGCAGCCCAAAATACAGTTAATGGCCAATCATCAACCACAGTAAACTCCATGTTAAGATGACGTCCGTGTGTCACAATTGGTAACTTAATTCTCCCTATGGGCATTGCTCCTGCTTGGCTGCTGGCTAGGCCCAAAGGTGGACCCACATAGGCTTCCATGTGTCTTGGCGCATCGGGAAAAAATTTCCGTCAGCCAACTTGTCCTAATGTGGCTCGCAGCAGATCCGGAGTCGAGGCCTGCAAAGAAACCCCTGCCAAACGCAACGACGTGCATAAATGGCATGTTTTCTGGGTCCTAGATTAAGCGCTTGCTGTTGTTGTTGTCTCGGTCTCTTGGGTAACTTGCAGAATCTGGAAATATGGCCTATTTGGTCACAATTGCAGCATTTAACTCTTCTAGGCCTAAGCGACGATATATCGTCAATGCAATTCCGCTGCATAAATGCCTAAATGATACATCGTTAGCCCAGTTCCGCCGAGTTCTACGCCCTGTTAAAAAAAAAACCTATTGCGTACATCGGAGGCGTAACTCCGATTTAATTAGGTATTTTGGAACATATATTTTCGATTTATTTCGGTCGATGTTATTGTTGGCATCGTCGCCAAAATGGACGTGAAATTGCGTTTATTTGCTGAAAATAGCTCTTGGTTCAAACGATCGTATCTCCGGAACGACGCAACGTACAGCCGCCATCTTGGTGGCATTCGAGAGAGGAAATTCACAATTTTCTGGCCCGCGAAAAATGACGTCATTAACTCCAACATCATTGCCTGTATTCTCCCAATGAAATGTACTGTTTCAACGGCCGTTGTTCAAACGCTTCGCCTCACGAACTATCGCGAGCGCTGATTGGCTTATTCGCCGCACGTGAGTCTTAGGCTGTTCGCGAGTGACGTCACGCGAAGCGAGTCAAGGTCGCAGCCATTGGCGCTAGCAGGAGCGCGCCGCATTGCGGGCAGATGGTCATTATGGCGTCCGTCAATGATTTGGTACTAAGCTGTAATCGATCGTGAATCTCGAAGAAATAAAGCAACTTTAAACTATTTTTACGGTAATAAAACATAAAATAATGATTTCGGAAGTAATAACACGCATTGTGACAGAAGATTATCATGTGGATGTTATCATTCTGAGTACTGTAAGTTGAAATTTTCGTTAGCCCTGTTCACGTAGTCGAACTTCAGGTTTTTTTTTAACCCTTTCCTTCACATATACGCTTTTCTACGCTTCTACAGGATTCACTCACATACGCATTTTTACGCGTTTCGTGTATCTCGCACTTCAAATTACTGAGACGTAATTATTAAGCGGTTTATTACATTTTTTTTAAATCATGGTATTGAAGCTGCCTGGATGTTTTAGAATTAAAAATAAAAACTTGCGAACAGTTGAAAAGTTACAGCTTAATTTTCAACTGTGATGCACAATTGTGGAGAAACTGGTAATTTTCACGAGGAAATGGGGATGAAAGTTCTCGTAAATGTCCGTGAAGTAAAGGGTTAATAATGAAAACGTAGGAACGATGGTCCCAATTATATTTCTGGTCAATAACTTACAATATAATTATTACATCTGCGAATTTTTATACTCCTAGATCGCATAGCCTTTTTATTACAATTAATTTTCGTGAAGCATGCAACTTGTTCATGGCAGCCATGTTGCGGCCATAGGCCTTTTCACTTGAGAATTGAAAAAACAGCTTAGGCCTAAGAGGGTTAACCGATTTGTGCCATGGTTTCGGACTTCTTGGATAGCGTGGATCCTCTTGTGCAGCTGGTTGATTCGATGATGCATCATTACTCGTCTGCTGGTTTACTCCATTTGCTGTTGTCACTTGCAGTGCAGCTGAACCAGGGATGAAGATCTGCGACAAGTTGTTTCTTTCTTTTGGCACTGTTGTCTGATGCTGTCGATTCTGACTTGTGTCGAACATCGAAAGAGGCGGAGCCGAGTGGACTGCTCGCTGCGATTCAGTTGCTGTATTTGCTTGCTGCTGGAGCTGTGCTGGCGTTTGCTGAACATTTTGCTGTAAGTTTGGGTGGGATACATTAGAAACCGACATTTGTGGTTTTAAATCCATGCGTTTATGATAATCGTAATGTTGTTTGTGACGTTATTCTGGAAATCTAATATAATTTGGCAGCTCTTCAATAATTTCTAACAACTAGTCAGTTGATTTAATTCTAAGGACTGCTAGCTGTATGCGCAGTTCTTTATGCATTTGTCCTATAATCAAGTCTGCTTCTTTTTCTTGCAACCTGAAATACAATTTATTGATTTGGTGCCTCATACGGAAAACAAAAGCACCTGGCGCTTCTAAATGTTGTTGTCTAGTGCTATAAAGCCTTGCAAATCTCTCAAGAGTCTGGGGTTTTCTTTTTGAATGCTTTCAGTAAAGCTTCTTGTATTCCATGCCAAGTTAGAGGTTTCTCCTTAAAGATCCCCACCAGTGTCTATACTGTCCCTGCAAACAGCATCTCATTACAGTATGTAAGTCTGTTGTTGACAGAAAGTTGCCTGTTAATTGCAAAGTTACAGCACCTAACCATGCTGAAAGATTAGTGTCGTCAGTTAAAACCTGCGGTGTGATTGCTTTTGTGGTAACAACACTTGCCAAACTCTGCAACCATAATGGTTCCTCACTAGTCCCTGTCACCTGAGACTGATTTATTGCCTAAAGCACTTGGTTTACTTGGTTAAAACCACGTTTAAGATCACTTGGTCCTATGACTGAACTTTGTTTTGCGTTTAAGCTTTCAAAACTCGGTAAAATATTAGCAGTAACGTAGCTTGGTGGTGCTACGAAGTCATAACGGTTTTGGGTGTCACTCGGAATTGTTGTACTAGTTTGTTTGCAAGCGCCGCTCTCATTTCTATTACTCAACTCAATTTGTTGCATTCGTTCAGCCAATTCTTCACATTTGTCATTAATAGTATTTAATTCTATTCTTCGCATGTAATTTTCCCGTAACAATTTTTTATTACGCTCAGTTAGTGCAACAAAATCCAAATTAACGCTATTTGGGTTTTCGTTTTGTCTATTCGTTTTATTGTCGACGACTGCGTCGCGTCGTTACTGCCATCTATCGGCGGAAGAAGGAACTGATTTGGATCCAAAGAATAATTTCTAGCGTTGGCACTCATGGCTTTCATTAAACGATTTGCAACACATTTGCGGGTGTTAATAAATGATCTACTACTTCGCCATCGATTAGTTACGTTATAAACAACTGAGTTTGGGGTTTCGTTTACATGCACACTTGAATTCATGGTTTTTAAAATGTTAAAACAGTTCACATAGGTTAAAAAATTCAAAATGGCTGCATTTGCTATGAGTGTTCATTAAAACCAGCTCTACGGGGTTCGCACACATGCATACACAGGTTGATGTGCCGTACAAAAATGCGTTTCGTTTTTCACTGCTGATCAGCAAATCTACGCAATTTAAAATTTCAATGTCTATTTTCCCCGTGAAATTATGCATTTGAATTATGTAATTCGGGACCCACAAAACAAATTGGAACGAACCCACCTCTATTTGATGTTGTGTCCTTGGCGTCCATTTTACCGCTGTTGTTGTTTCAGAGTTTTTTCCAGTTGCAAAGTTCAAAATGTTGTCTCGACTGTTTGGGCGCCAACTGTTTGCCAGGGACGCTGGAACTCCTCATCCAACCTTCCCAGCGCAAAGAACAAGTCCAGGGTTCTGGATTTCATCAACATTTACTTGGCTTCAAAACTGTTACAAGTGCTGGATTACGAGCGACCATGCTGGTCGAGAGCTGGGATGCCGGACGCGTGCTCACCAGGCGGCGCATGCGCGTGGTCTGACCACGAGTGAAGCGGGCAAGGTGGGAAGTGACGTGCGGGGGTGAGCGCATCACTCTCACACGGCCATAGCCTAGATGGGTCGTGGTCAAAGTGGGCCGAGGTCACTCAGTGCCTTTTGCTACCCAGATTTGTCTTTTTTTTCTACCTCGGTGGCCTTTTGCTACCTAAAAATGTCATTTTGCTACATGAGTCCTTTAGCTGCCTAAATGCCTCCGAGCGGGAAGGTCACGTGACGTCATCCGAGGGGGTAGTTCTAATGCTTTTGGGGCGTTCACATTGTAAGAACTCTAAAAAGCTTTCAAAGCGAAAAAATCACGAAGTAGCAGCATTTTGGGGGTTCCCAAAACTGGAGGGGTAATGAGAATGCTCTGTGAGCTTTCACATTGTGCATACTTTAAAAAGCTCTCGAGTGCTTCAAACTGTAAGAATGACGAATTAGCAACATTTTGGGGGTTCCCACAACTGGAGGGGTCATGCAGATGCTTTTTGAGCTTTCACCTTGTGGTAACTCAACTTTTAAAGTGTGAAAATGACGAATGAGCAACATTTTGGGGGTTCCCAAAACTGGAGGGGTCGTGCGAGTGCTGTTTGAGCTTTCACATTTTTTTACTGCTTTCCGAGCTTATTGCCTTTTAAAAGACGACAACATCATGGATTCTTGTTCAATTATTCTCTCCGGCAAAGACTCTGATTTGAGAATTAATCTAAACACTCCCATTCATTTGGACTCTGAAAAAATTATGAATTGGCTCTGCTTAATTTGGACACGTACAACAGCATTCATAAATCACCTCAAAAAATAACGAAATTCAATACACAATCAATGCTGGGGATTCCTGGCACAAAGTGTTAGTCACCCCGGGAAACTTACGAAATCGAAGATTTGAATAATTTCTGAAGTTGGCGATAGTTGCAAATGGGCACAGCAAGGATGCCATTACGATTCTCCCGAATCTAAACACTTTAAGAACCGCCTTGATAATTACCGATTCGAACTACGGCTTATCCTTTTCGGGCAACAAGAGTTTGGCTCCAGTTTTGGGGTTTGACGCGGGTAACTACATGAGAAGTCGAGAAAGTCAAAATACCGTCGACATTATGAGCATCAATACAATTTCGTGCACATCGATATCATCGGCAATTCTTACCTAAACAACAACACTCAGCCCACTTTATACTCCTTTTATCCCAATTCCCCTCCCGGTTTCAAAATCATAGAGTCCCCTCATAATTTAATTTACCTCCCAGTTACTACAAAGTTAATCAGAAATATAAGAGTTTGGCTCACTTCACAGACCAACGAGCCGTTGGATTTAAATAGTGAGACGCTCACGGTGCGTCTTCATTTGAGATCTACGAGTTAAATAAAAAAAAAAGGATAAAAATGCTCGTGTTTGGAAAAAAAGGGAAAGGACTCATTATTAATTTTAACTCTAATATAAAAAAAACAAACGGTTTGACACCTAGAAACAAAGCTTTCATCAAATTTATAACGCCACCCAGAAAATGAGTGTAGTAGAAGATTACTTAAAAATCAACGAACCCCCAGGTGTTGGATTCTTCGGTCGAGTTTTACACCTACCACGAATACAATCCTATTTTTGGCACCAATCTCAACAACGTAAATTCAGAAATCCGAATTAATGTTGAAATTCAAGATTTAATTCTGCACGTTGCCAACAGTTACCTCCTGATTAAAGGGAGGTTGCCAAAAGACGATAACTCGGCTTATGCCGATGCTGACGTAGCTAGTCTTATTAATAATGCTCCCATGTTCCTGTTTTCTAACATCAAACACCATCTCGGTGATAAACAAGTCGACGAGTTCAATTATCCGGGGTTCGGTACTCTGATGAAGGGACTGCTCACCTACGGCTCGGCCGAGCAACCGGCTTTGCTCGGTCAGTGCTGGGCGCTGGACAGTGCAGCTTCAGTCGCCGCTGAATTAACAGACAACTTGGGATTCAAACAGCGGCACACGTCCATCATCGTTGAAACACATCACAGTATTTTTCGAAAATTATGATAAGCTAATCTACGGAACTAAACAAGTGCTCACACTCATGAGAGCGAGTGATACGAGCGCCATCTTCAAAGCAGCGGTAGCGGCCAATGGCAAAGTCATTCTAAATAGCATCAGCTGGATTGTTTCACATGTCACTGTCTCGGACGAGCAGAAACTTAAAACTCTACAATCTCTTTGACCACGGAGCGACAGTGGATTTAGGATTTAGGCACTGGCATTATGATAGCTGCGTGCTCCCTTAAAATACCAGCTTTACCTGGCACATTCTGACTACTTCATCTGTTGAAAAACCTAGCTGGAATAGTTCTAGCTTTTCAAACGAACAGGCAGGACTCTTTAGTTTAAAATCCTGGCGTGTTCGGCCACTGCAGTCTGCAAGACGCTCACGTGACTATAAATTCAGAAAGATATCCGTTTCTCGATTTGAACGCAAATTACGTCGGCAAATTACGTTGGAGAGTACGTCGGCTTGTACAGAATGGCACAGCAATTTAGGCAGCTGTGCTATGACACCAACGAGCCTATCCTCTGCCTCTCCTCTCGTGGTGTTGGATTGCTCCAAACAGTCCGAGAGGCTTCAATCGGAAATCGTGGATGTACAAGTCAAACTGAAGTTTAGAGCAGCAGTGCCGGCCAATACTACCTGTCACGCTCTGCTCATTGGAGACAGGACAATCAATCTAGAATTGGACAGAGGCAAAGTCAAAGTTGTTTATTAAATAATAACGATAATAATAAAAAAGATGTGGCGCTCAAAACAAGATCACGAAAAAAGAAAGGCGGCTTTTTGCCGTCAGTATTGCTAAGACCGATTTTAGCTAGGATTGGAGGATTGGCAGGTGGAACTGCGGGGGTGGTATCCGCCGTAAAAAAGGCACAGAACGATGCAAAAATTCTAGCTGAACTAGTGTGGCATCACAATCAAGTGGAAGGTTCCGGCTCGAAGAAAAAAAATTAAGCAAAAATAGGAGCAAAATAAAATTGCCCCGTGGCAGAGGTCTTTACTTAAGACCACCCAAGGTTTAATCGCTTTAATAAACCTTTAACGAACTTTGATTTAAATGGATTGGGTATAGTAATGAAAATTCCAAAATTCAGAGGTACTTTTAGTAAAGACACGCATTAAAACTTTGGCTTACTGGTGAAAACAGAATAGTAAACTTGGAAGATTTCCACGATGGATACGGAAGTCACTGGGTAGCTTATTCCACCGTTTCGGGAGAACCTTGTTATTTCGATAGTTTTGGCAACGTGGGTCCTCCCCGGTCAGTCGTAAACTACTTGGGACCGGGAATTAAATACAATTACAAACACGTACAAAACTTTGACCAGATTTGGTGCGGCCACTTTTATTTTTCCTAAGCACCTTTTCTAAGGCACATAATTACGAAGCTGTTTTAGATAGGATGAGACAAGTCATCTATTGAAAAGTTATGTGCAATTCTAACTGGAAATAAACGTCTTCTGGGTGAAACTCTTCGAATGCCTCTACCGCTATGGGCAAATTTTTTCCTGTTACGTGAGGATTTTCGAAAACGGTAACTATCGAATGTTCTTCCTTTATTTTCATAACGTAAAGGGCTCTCGTACCTATTTTATATTTAGCAATTAGTGCACGCTCGAATCACTGCAGTAGAAAATTGCTTTATGAATTAAACCTGAACTCGTACACACGAAGCTCGAGAGAGGACCAGAATTAACGAACCAATCGCTCGCTTTTTCCAAAGGGTTTTTCATGCTGAAACTGATCAGCATGAAACTGTTTTCATGCGTCACTCGGCAAAGTTGGTTCGCTTAGGTTTCTAATCTGTTTCTTCATGGCATTAAATTGCCCTTTTCGATCGCCTTGTAACAAGCAATTGTTGTCGACGAATACTTTAGTAACAGCATCATTCTCCAAAGAAGGATCGCTTAAATTTCTAATCTGCTTGTGGGTTGCGTTGAAGTACACTTTTTGGTCGTCCTGTAATAAGCAATTTCTGTCAACGTATACTTTCCATGCTGCATCAGCAGCGTGCCTGAGGAAAGCAATGTCCTTAATTTGCTTCTTCTTGGCGTAAAAATTCCCGTCAGCTTCATCTAAGTATAAAGCATTTTGTTTGATGCTAGAAACGGCAGAAGCCAACTTATCGCTGAGATGAGTAGTAGCAGGAGGCAAGTCGCTTTTAAGTTTCTGAATTTCTGTTTTCAGAGTACCAATCTGAGAATAATTTACCGCGTCTTCAGAGTTTATAACTGCTCCAACTTTAGTTAAACGCTTATTTTGCACGTCGTAGTTGTTTTCGGGGGTTAAAACTTATCCTAGTCCCGGCTGTCCTTTCACCCTCTTCCCCCCCTTGTCCTTTTCAATGCTTGTCCAAACTTATTGACCGAGATCCTTTTTTTTAAATACGAGAAATTTTTTTAAATGTACCGATAAGGCTTATTTTTAAAATTTCTTTTATATAATAAAAGGAAGAACCTCAAAATAAATAATTAACCTCAAAATGTCTCAACCATCCTGGCAAACGAATCTTTCCAATCTCTTGCAAAAAAACTTGCTGAAAGTTAAGAACGACAAAGGCACAAAGATTAACAACGGTGTAAAGTTTTCCTTGTCTCCTTCCATTCAGTTTCAAGATTTAAAGGGTCCGGGGACTCCCGTTTCGGACGAAAAATCGAAATATAAAAGCTGGATTTCACCCAGCGACCCGGAAATTTAAAAACTGTTAAAAAATCTAAAACGGTACATCTGTAAAAAACTATAGAGATCGAGTTTGATGAGAGAAAACCACGCAGCTTACCCCCGTTACCCCTCTTGCGAAAAGGTGAACGAAGGAGACAAACCGCTCTGTCTTAGAACTTGGGTGTACGAGTCACAAAACTCGAGGGAAACTTAAAAGTTTTATCAACAAACCCTGGTACAACGCTTTAAACTTGTCGGACGTCACAGGGAAAATTATCGCAGTGTATGTCACTGACGATTCTCCCAGCAACGTGAAATTATGGTGCAACATAGACTATGGAGTGGCTCATTCGGATGTTTCCAACGACAAATTTACGGATGAAGACTTTATGGGTTTGGTATCTCTGTAAACATTAAAAAAATGTATAAATAAAAAAAGCTATGGAAATTAAAAACTGACTTTTTCGTACCTAAGAAAGAGCCTAAAAAAAATCCATTTCTACCTTCAAATATCAGATGTCTAATCATAGGACGCGCAAATTGCGGAAAAACTAACTTACTGTTTAATTTCATCTGTAACGAAAGATGGCTCGACTACGACCGGTTATTTATTTACAGTAAAACTTTACGTCAATCAACGAACAAAGCTTAGCAGTCTATATTTGGTGAAATTGAGGAAAAATTAGGACGTAATGACGCGTTTTGTTTCACGATTCTCAAATTAATTTAATTCCACCCGAAGAACGACCCAAATTATCGAAACCTGATTGTTTTTGATGAATGCCTTTTGGACAAACAAAAAAACATCGAACATTACTTCGCTCAAGGGCGTCATTCGAAAGCCGATGTTTTTTACTGCAGCCAGTCCTACACGAGAATCCAAAACAAATGGTCAGAGACAACGCAAATTTATTAATCATTTTCCCCGTAGAGGAGTTAAATTTGAAACACGTTTACGAAAACCACGTTGGCCCTGGCATGGAATTTTCGGACTTTAAAACGATGAGTCAAAATTGTTGGAAAAACCCTTACGGATTTTTATCAATAAACAAAACGTTAAACGAAGGGAGATATAAACGTTCGTTTTTGCCTATTAAACAAAAGAATGGAAACAAAATGAGAAATCGCAAAATTCAAACGACATTTAACTAAAAAGTTTTTAAATCAACGTTTGGGGGATAGAGAACAAGAAGAATCGCTACTAGAATTTTTTAAACCAGTAGTAAGCACCCTGAAACCGAGACCAGTCCTCGGTACACCCATGCAAATTACGCCGATTAAAAACACTTTAGCCACGCAAACTACACTGAATAAAATTTACAAAGAAGGAGGTAGTGACGAAGAAGAAAGTTGATTACGGATCACTGGCTTTATCATAGTCCCCTGCTCCTAGTCACGAAACCTCTCTCGATAACAGCCACGCCCAATATTCAAATCCGTCTGTATATCCTATAAAGCTAATTCCTCCAGAGTCCAAAACCGAATACGCAACTACGAGCACCAGTCCTTGACTCACCCCTTTATATTCCGCGGTGCAAGCTAGATGCATTTCTACCCCGCCTGAGCTTCCTAACATCACCACTCTAAGGTCCCTCGATAGTTTCTTACCTGGTCAGAATGTTGGAGACACTGCTAAATATTTCTTGACAAAATTTTTCGAAAATCCCAAAGACACTGACCCAGTATTCGGGTTACAGTACGATAAGAAAAAAGGTGAGCTGACCTTCGGTAATAAAACGGTTAAAATCTTCGAGAATGACGTAGTGGTCGAGGGGGGAGCAATACGTCAGAAAACGCGGTCTTTGGAACTTGCTAGTTTTTATCAAAGACTTGAAAGAAACTACCCTCGCACTGAGAGTAAAATCAGCTTACACGGCCACGTTAAAAAATACTAACGCTATTTATCACAACAACGACCCAAAAACTTGTACCCCCAAATCTAGTCGAAGCACCAAGTACAGGTCTATTATCGCTCCTATTTGGGACGACCTCAAAAAACAAGGGACGGGCATGGTTAAAAAAGTGGGTAGCAGGGTCGATTGCAAATATTACGACGATCCTAACGACTTGGTAAAGAGACTCAGGCTTTTGTATAACTTTGCTTTGGCCGGCCACGATGCGCATAGAAACGAGATGGTCGAAATTTTATCAGATGTGTGGCAAAGGCAAATAATAACTGCTCGGGAAAAAAGGGTGGCTTATCAAAATTTAGGTTTAGGTTAAAAAAAAATCCTATATAAAACAAAGAACCACGGAATCAAAAAATATCAAGATGAGGTACTGCGTCAAATGTAAACATCGAACTTCTAACGGGCCCGAGCCGTTCATTATTATCACCGCAAAAAATAACAGGCAGATGCTGGTTGTGTTTTGCAAGGTGCGCAGGCCGAAACTAGCTTCCTTTAGCAACTCTGGGAAAGGAATCGTAAACAAACTCATAGAAAAATTACCTTTCGAAATGCATTTGCCGGGCTACCAATACTGTGGCCCGGGAACTAAACTGGAAAAAAGATTGGCTCGAGGAGACGCGGGAATTAATAAACTAGATGCAGCGTGTAAAGAACACGATATCGCTTATTCGGAGAGCTCGGAATTAAAGGATCGGCACGCCGCCGATTAAGTCCTAATTTCCGAAACTCAAAAGAGTGAGAGACGATCCTCATCTGGCATGGAGGGTAGCTAGCCGCTTCCATCGTTAAGAAAATCATGAAAACAAAACTAAAGTTTGGAATGGGAAATAAAAAAAATGGATCAACTCGTAAAAGAACTTCACAAACCAACCCGAAAAAATTTTCCGAGATGGAAAGTGATTGTTCTGAGCCTGAACGATCTATGGCAGGCTGACTTGGTTGAAATGATACCTTACGCTAACCTAAATAAAGGGTTTAACTACCTACTAACCTGCATTAACGTCATGTCCAAGTTCGCTTGGGCCATTCCCCTTAAATCTAAATCCGGCGTAGACGTTACCGAAGCTTTCAAGAAAATACTCGCAGGAGCGACACCACCTAAAAATTTATAAGTCGATTTAGGTAGCGAGTTCTACAACAGAGACTTCAAAGCCCTACTTAGGCATCATAACATCAATATCTACTCGACGTACTCTGAGAAGAAGGCGAGCGTGGTAGAACGTTTTAACAGAACCCTAAAAATTCGAATGTGGAAACGATTCACCAGGCAGGGGACTTGCGAGTGGACGCACATTATCGACGAGTTACAATGATACGGTTCATTCAACCATAAAACTTAAACCAAGGGAAGTAACCAAACGTCACGAACGGTTATGAGACGAACTAGTACTAAATAGTTGTTGAACAAACCTAAATTCGGTGTAGGAAATAAAGTCAGGATTTCTAAAGTTAAGAAAATTTTCGATAAGGGGTATTTGCAAAATTTTACTAACAAAGTTTTCACGATCCGTAAAGTGCAAAAAACTCAACCGGTTACTTATCTTCTAAAAGACCGGTAGGGTGAACCGGTGCTCGGAGGTTTTTACGAACCAGAACTTCAAAAAAATCTAGCTCCCGCATTGTTTTTAGTAGAACAAGTATTGCGTAAGAAGAAAGGAAAAGATGGGAAAATGCTTTACTTCGTTAAATGGCTATGACTCAAGTGTAACAGCTGGACGGACAACATTAGCAATCTTAAATAAATGTCCTTCCTTTTTTTTTCCATGTAAAAATATTTCGATAGAATAAACATTAAAAAAAAAAATTATTTTTTTCCCTTTCCTTTCTTAATTTTGTTCTTCCCTTCCTTAACTTTTTTCTTTAATAATAAAAAGAGATAAATATTTTGCAGTCTCACAATGGATAAGAAAACTTTCACGTGTGTGTACTGCGCTATCATTTTCCCATCACAAACCGAGCTGTGGGAACATCTACGGTTCCATCACCCATATGATGCGGAAGAATGTGATTGCTTCCACGACAAGCTACCTGACGTTCTCAAGAGTCAGTCACCCTCATCTCGAGATGAAGGATTGGGCTACCGGCAATACGAGATTCCCCTAGTGGGAGAATGTGTCATCGGCGATCCGCTTCAATTCCTGCTATTTATATATGTGACACTGCAAGCGATGCTAGAAGTTTGTTTATGCCAGCTTGTAAACTACAAAGCCCAGATCAGCTTGGGCATAGAGTTTGCTAGGGACGGAGCATTCATTCAAGCGGGATTCTGGTAGAGATATTCTGAAATACACAATCCCAACGACATTCCCGCTTTGCTGGACGAGGCCTTTGAAAAAATCCAACAAACAATCGATGCTTTCGCCGAGCGGGGCAGCGGCTGGGTTTTATCTCGCATCCATAACCTATTAACCAGAGTGTCGAGGTACAAGCCGCTGCGAGCATCGTCGTACATCCCTCTTCCAAAAGTGCTCACTGGCAAGAAGAATGTGATAGTGAACGTCCAAAATTTCGACGATCACAAATGCTTTCTGTATTCCGTACTGGCCGCGGGTTTGCAGTTGGACACCGTCGACCCGGAATATAACCGCGAGTTTGAGGATATGCTCGATACTTCCATGCTGTCCTACCCTACAAACATCGCTGAAATCGACAAGTTTGAAAAAGCGAACGATCTATGATCAACATCATCGGCTATAGCCACAAAGAGGAGTTGAGTTGCACCCACTTCGCGTCTCTAAGAACTTGTACGGACTACCGATCGACCTACACTATCTGTATGACGACGATGATTCGGAAATCCTAAACACCCATTACTGCGCCATTACCGATGCAGCTGCTCTTCTACGTTATCGAGGTTCGGGCTTCAATGCCAAATTCTATTGTAGGAACTGTTTCCCCGGTTTCGGAAGAGAATGGATGCTCCTGGCCCATAGGAAAGAATGCATCAAAATCAACCCCGTACAAGCTCTTAGATTAATACAGCCAGGAGAAAACACTCTCGCTTTCAAGCACTTTAGCCGTCAAAATCCCTTCCACCACATCATATACGCCGATTTTGAATGCCTCCTTTGCCCCGTCCAGATCGCTCAACCCAGTGCTTCGACTAGTTCACCCACCTAAATCCATCAACACCTTCCTTGCAGTTTCGGCTACGTCTTGAGAGAAGACGCGGTCGACGTATTTTATAAATGTATGGAAGAAGAAGCTCGATATTACACGAGCCTGCTGAAAAATGCAAAACCCCTCCACCTCACCCCGTCTGAAGAAACCGATTTTAAGAATGCTCCCGTTTGTCATTATTCTGGGAAAGCCTTCAAAAGTGCTACCAGAAAGCAAATATTGACGGGGAATCTTAATCAAAAAATCTTAATCAACTTCTTAAACACTTCTCCGGATACTCTTGTAAAGAACCGCAGGAACGACAATAGCGGCTTCCCCATCCTTGAGGCAGCGTTAGACTCGGGATTGAAATCTGCATGGTTTACGGAGGAAACCACCCGGGAAAGGGCGCTGAACCTTTTAACGCAGAAGGGTGTTTACCCGTACAAATACATAAGCGACACGTCCACTTTCGACGAAGAAGATCTGCCGTCGAGACACTCGTTCTACTCCCGGTTGAAAGACGGGATGTAGGCGGGAGACGAGTACGTGCGGGCGCTTAACCTCTGGCTGAGAATGAAATCGAAGGTATTCCGAACATACCACGAGATATACCAAATGACTGACGTTTTCCTGCTCGCCGACATATTCGAAGATTTCCGGAAATTGTGCTTTGAAAACAACAAGCTGGACCCCTGCTATTACATCTCCACTCCAGGGTTCAGCTGGGCAGCTCTCCTTAGGATGCCGGAGCCCGAATTGGAGCTATTCACGCACGCCGGGAAGCACAATCTTATATCTTCCGGCACCAGAGGAGGAGTTTCGTTCGTCGCAAAGAGGCATTTGAAAGCCAATAAGAAGTACCTTCCTCTTTACGTCCCTAGCAAACCCTCTCTATACATAATGACTGGGATAAGAACAACCTCTACGGTTTGGCCATGTGCGCTTATCTCCCCTACGACAAGTTCCGCTAACTAACCAGGGAGGAGATCAGGACTTTGGACGTAGACACCGTACCGGACGATGCCGACGTGGGGTATCGTGAACTCGACCTCGAGTACCCCAAAGAGTTGCACGACGTGCACAATGATTATCCACTAGCTCCAGAGAAGATCGATATTGGAAAGGAGCCGATTTCCCCTTTTTCTTTGAATCTGACGGAAGATTTTAAACCACAAGATCAAGTCCTCTTTCAACACCAAACTTGTGTCGAACCTTCTGCACAAGAAGAGGTACATCCTTCACTACAGGAACTTGAAATTCTACCACCGGCACGGACTAGTACTTCGGCGTATCAGAAGAGTCTTAGGTTTTAACCAAAAACCGTGGATGAAATCCTACATTGAATTCAACACCGCAAAAAGGCAAGAAGCGACTGCTCCTTTCGCCAAAGACACTTCAATTGCTGAATAATTCGGTGTTTGGAAAAACCATGGAGAGTAAGCAAAGTCGCCTCGACGTGAAGCTGTGTACTGATGAGAAAATGGCGCTGAAATACACCTCCCAACCACACGCGGAATCCTTCAAGATCCTAAATGAAAACCTGGTGCAACTCAACCGCCACGTCCGTAGCGCGCTGTGCAATCTTCCGACCTACTCCGGATTTGCCATACTGGAACTCTCCAACCTCTTCATGTTCGAATTCCACTATAAAATACGAAGACCACGCCAAACTCATTTTCACGGATACCGACAGCCTCTGCTACGAAATCGAAACGGAGGACATTTACCACGACATGCTCGCTGACAAAGACCGTTTCGACACGAGCAACTACCCGTCGAATCATCCCCTCTTCTCCAGCACAAACAAACAAGTGTTGGGGAAAATGAAAGACGAAATGGGTGGTGTCCCCATCTTAAAAGTTCATCGGACTCAGGTCAAAAATGTACTCGATTAAACCTCTGAAAAAGAGAATATCCAGAAGGCCAATGGCATCCAAAGCTCGTTCGTGAAGAAACATTTGAGCTTCGACGACTACGAAGCGGCCCTAAACTCCGAAGCACCTCCTCAGAAGGGAAGCTGGGCCAAGATTTCCAGCGTCGGGCACGAACTGAGTACTGTCAGAATATCCAAATCCCTCCTCTCGCCATACGACGACAAGAGGTAGATCCTGGATAACAGCAAAGATACTCTAGCCATCGGTCACTACGATACCGGTGCTTGGGACGAAAACGTGGATGATTTCGACTCGGACGTGGACGTGATGAGCGACGAGGAGGGAGAGGAAAAATTGTCCCTCCAGTTGGAAGAGCGCGAAAAACTGACCGAAGCGAAAATAGCCGAGGAGAACGAGAAGGCCGTCCGCAGGTTTGCCATATTAGAGAACCGCCGGAAAAAATTGGAGGATTTTGAGACGTGGAAGGAGATGATTAGAAAGAAAGACGCTATCAGCAAGAAAAAAGCTCGCGCGCTAGAAACGGAGGCGCGGAGGGAAACTAGGTTAAAGAAAGATGTCACTAGTAAAAGAAAAGCTCAAGCTCAAGAAACAGAGGAGAAAAGAATGGCTGGACTAGAGAAAAAAGCAGCTAGTAAAAGAAAAGCTCAAGCTCAAGAAACGGAGGAGCAAAGAGTGGTTAGACTAGAGCTGGGATGGCGAACCTATGGCACGCGTGCCAAAGGTGGCACTCAGGGGCCTTTCTAGTGGCACGCGATCCTTTCGAAAATATTAGCGCACGATGATATACTTTTCCCTTACAAAATAAACGCACGTATAAGATGTTACATCTAGGCAGCTTTGACTTGCTTTCCTCTCTTTCTCTTTACGAACAATAGGAGCAGTCCAATGCTGATGTGACATGTGGCTTGAGTGAAATAGGAGTCTCATGGGCAATGTCAGAATTGATAACAATTAGCATATTTTCGCAGAATGCTGACGAGTAATTGAGTTTTGAATTTGAGCGTCAAGACGGCAAGACGATTTTTCACGTACTGCCAAATGCAGATCAACTTATATTTCATGTTGAAACGAACTTCTTTGCAACTTTTGCACCATGAAAACGTTGAAGTTTACATTATTAGTGACATATGAATCAGCGACAACCGCGAACAACAAATTGAACACTGTATTCGACCAGATGGAATCGCCTGGACCTGGAAGACAATAGCGAAGCATGAATCAAAATGAAGCTAAGCGTGTACGAACCACGCATCGAAAAATTTGCTTCTGAGACGCAATAACAAACGTCACACTGATGTGGCACGCACTGCATGATTTGTAAGCTAATTTTTGTTTTATTTGGCACATATTTAAAGAAAGGTTCGCCATCCCTGGACTAGAGGAAAAAGCCGCTAGTAGAAGAAAAGCTCAAGCTCAAGAAACGGAGGAGCAAAGAGTGGTTAGACTAGAGGAAAAAGCCGCTAGTAGAAGAAAAGCTCAAGCTCAAGAAACGGAGGAGGAAAGAGTGGTTAGACTAGAGAAAAAAGCTTCTAGTAAAAGAAAAGCTCTAGAAAACGAAACTGAGGATGAAAGAAAAATTAGACTGGAAAAAAGAAGAGCTCGTGAGACCAGATTATGATAATCTCCGAGCCACGTGGATTAGGCCTACTGGGGAAACCACGTAAAAAAAAAGCGCCATATGCTTTACCTCCTGGGTGGTGTGGAAAAAAGCATCCAATTTTGAGACCCTCGTAATGTTGATAATTCGAGAGTTTTCACAATGCAAGAGCTCAAAAAGCATTTGAAGATCCCCAAAATATTGCTAATTCGTCATTTTAAAGCTTTGAAGCATTTTAAAGTTATCATAATGAGAAAGCTCAAAGAGCCCCTCCCAATTTTGGGAACCTCCAAATTGTTGCAAATTAGTCATTTTCATACTCTGAAAGCTTTCGAGAGTTCTTACAATACAAATGCTCGCGAAGCATTAGCATTACTCCTCGGATGACGTCACTTCAGTCACGTAACCTTCACGCTCGGACA
The DNA here is from genome assembly GCA_023313725.1 of Lithobius niger. Classification (NCBI taxonomy): domain Eukaryota; kingdom Metazoa; phylum Arthropoda; class Chilopoda; order Lithobiomorpha; family Lithobiidae; genus Lithobius; species Lithobius niger. The sequence goes on from JAHWFP010144838.1 coordinate 165,506, forward strand.
CATTTAGTTGACAGAAGGACTCGTGCAGCAAAAGGACAAATTTTGGTAGCAAAAGGCACTGAGTGACCTCGACCCACTTTGACCACGACCCATCTAGGCTATGGCGGCACTTCCATTATGTAAAAAAGTTAAAAAAAAAAAAAAAAATACTTTTCCACCCTCTTCCAGATCGACGAAATTAAAAAAAGTGGGGGCCACCATCTTAGAAAAAGGCAGCACTTCATGGGCGCCGCCATTATGAATGACGTCACTTCCGATTCACAAAGTGCCGCCATCTTGGATGACGTCACTTCCATGGGTGCTACCATCTTGGAAAATGGCCGCACTTGCATGGATGATGTCAGGCAAGTAGCAAAATGACTCAAAAAGGTAGCAAAAAGCACTTTCCCACCCTCATCCAGATTGACGAATGGGGCCGCCATCTTGGATTTCATGGGCGCCGCCAGCTTGGATGACGTCGTCGGCCCCGCCCCCGGTGCCGCCCCGGGGGGGGGGGGGGGATCTGTCCTCATATCGTAAATTCCCACTACTAGTGGTCCAGTCCAGATGGCAGCTCGGACCGGGAAGGCGGAGTAGGGCCTCGGCATGAAGGTAGTCATGAAGGGTTAGAGAATAGCCGCCCATCCCCCCCCCCCTACCAAATTTGTACAGTTTTAGGGTCTTTTAATTAATTTTTAGGAAGTTTGCAAAGCTAAACAAGATGCACTAACACTGCATTAGTAATTCGTCGTGTCGTATGGTGAATAAAAAATATCTAATTGACGTATGAAGTTGGAGCGGCAGACATACCAACAGGACACTGCTAAAAAATCTAAATGCATGGTGGACTGAAGAATATCTACTATATTGCACATTATATTAAAAAAATTGTCTCGTAACGTTTGCTACTACGATACGGCAAATGAGCCAGAATCTTCTGTGCGACGATGCAATCACTGACCAGATCGGAAGCAGATCGGAAGCAGATATTTGTTTTCTCACAAAAAAACAAACTGAAAGCTTCGTTGTTTAACAGTTTCCCGTACCCGTTGTTCTTGTTCATCAGATTTTTACATTTTTTAAATCTTCGAACACCATATTTCATAAATTCAGCAAGTAATTTGGTGGGGGGGGGGGGGGGGAGGAAAAATCAAATTGCGCTGAGGGTACATGAGGTTGACTACTTTTAATTTATTTACACTTTTTAGGTGTATTAACAAAAGTTAAAATATTCACACAAAAATTGTGACTAAGTCCACATTGAATATAACCTGCAATTTCATGTGGCCAATTTTTGTTAGGCTACTCAATACAAAGTACTTGTTTTACTAGCGTTTTATAATTATCTTTATTATTATTATTTGTTTTATCTGTGGTTAAAACTAATGTCGAACCAATAAAACTTACGTGAGTCTTCCTGTTACGGATTTTAAAACAATATGAAATCAGAGACCATTAGGAATATCCCGCCTTTCCCTCCCTTTGGCCAGTCCGTCACTGTGAAAACAGGACATCATTTGCTTTGCTCACTCGTTCAATAGGAAACAATACCACAAATACGCGTAATATAATACTGTAATATATCGCACCCGAAAAGCAGCGAGCATCTC
>JAHWFP010144839.1:0-21153 GCA_023313725.1 Lithobius niger
TAATACTTTGGACGTTAAATGAAAACTTGAACATTGCTACCGAAAGTAGCAATGTTCTAGTTTTCATTTAACCTTCGAATTATTAAGCGGTGCGATTAAGTTGGCGAATGTTTTGGTGTGTTGATATCACTCCGTTGAAAGGGTCGAACCATTCGGAACTTGGCGGCCCCTTTTACCAGTTTTGTTTTTTTATACGATAAGACTTTCCAAAACAAAATTGGGTAAGGATCACCACCAAGAACGAATTTTTCACCGTTGGAAGTTGTGATGGTTGCGATGTCAAATGGCAAGATACCCCCCCCCCCCCCCCATCGTGTAACATGGTTCAAAGGTTAAATTTTAAGAAAAGGGGAGAAATTTTTACGTTGTTATTTATTTTATCTAACTCGGTGGCGTAGCTACTTTAGGCGGGCCGGTGTCAATTAACTTCCTGCCCCCCCCTCCCCGTCTTTTCCGTTACATAAAAAATGGCCCATAACAACGCATGAGCACAAAAATTTCTAAATTCATACTCTTTTCTAATTTTTTTTATAGTGACACTAGAGACCATTTTTTAATACTCCGTTCAAGTGGCCCATATTTTCATTTTCAGAAAAAGAGCACGGCCTGCATGTCCATCGGTTCCAGAGATCGACTACACCAAATTCGTTCGTGGCAGCTAACGAAAAGAAAACTCGCCTCGCTATAAACGTTCTGCCGCTTTTACTAAGCCAAATTAGAGCCTTTTTTAAATTCAAATAATGTTTTTTTTTCCGGGGGACCCCCTGTGATCGGGGGCCGGTGGCATTGAGCCACCATTGGTACCATGTAGCTATACGCCGTTGTTCTAACTACGAAGTCGTGATATCAACTCACCGACTGCATCTCATCGCAGACGTTAAATGAAAAATGGAAAACAACTTGCTGAGCAAGATTTTCAAGTGTTTCATTTGTTTTTCTGGCGGGTTAAATTATTGGTCGGGTAAAATTGGCGTTTGTTTTCACGATTTTAAACGGCAAAAATATATACATATAAACGGAATTCTTCCAAAAACTTTGTTTTGCACAGGTTTCACTAGGACAATAGTCAATTTTGTAGGACCTTGAATTAGGCTGGTTTACCTCGAATCAAAAGAGGTCCTCTCATCGTAATAATATTGTCAGAACTGCCCGACAGAGGGCGGCTGTGATAAAGCGTTGTTTCATCTCTAAAGATAGAGGGATATTTAATTTTTGTGTGTGTGTCTTCGCTCGTACAATTCTTGAGTATGCAAACACTGTTTGGTCCACACATCTAGTCAGGGATATTGATCTTGTCGCATCGGCGCAGCACTATTTTATACCAAGTATCTTCCTGGTCTTGGCTCTATAAGTTCTTGTGATCGATTAAAGAACTTAAAGATGGACTCACTTAAATTGTGAGGATAGAAGGGAGATCTACGTCTCACATATTCTCTCGTGCATACCGGTAATCTTTGTGATTTTGACTACTCTCGTTACTTTTGCGATCGGGTCAACACTACTGCTAGAGGTCATACTGTAAAATTAGTTGTGGAGCCGGCTGTTGTGAACTGCAACAGTTTTTCTACTCAAATCGAGTGGTTAACGTTTGGAACGCCATACCAAGTGAGGCTATTACACCACTTCGGTGCCTTTTTTTTTCAAGAGCATTCTTGCTGGGGTGAATCTTGCCAGATTTGATTGGTCGGGCTGGACAAGATCACGGGAGATTACATCGTCTGTCGACCCAGTATCTTTCAAAGCAAGGCATTTATTACCACCTACAGTCCACTCACGGATGTGTTTAGACAAAATTAATTCTGGTGGATTTCTACCAACAAAATGTACACTGGAAGAGTTACTGTGGTTAGGGGGCCCTACAATTCTTTTTAAATAGCCTAATTTTTAACTCTTGGGATTAGTGGAGACGCCTATCTTCCTTTCCTACTTCTAGGGCAGTTTCCGTATGCCCTGAAATGAATATTCTACAACATTAAAAACGTATGATGTGCGTGCGTGTTAGCGTGCGTGTTCCTCTATTCCTTTTGAACCAAGGCACCTACAAAGATGGGAGTAGGACCACATGAAAGATAATAAAATTGCGCTTCCGTTAGGCCTATTTTTTTTCTCTGTAACTTGATTTTATGCCCTTAAATGCGTGAAAAACCTTGCAAAAATAATGTCAAAGTTTTTTAACCCTCATGACGTTTGTTCATGCAAAGCTTATTATGCCTGAACCAACTTTGACCTTCCAATTTAAACTTTGGCTAACGGAAGTGCAATTTAATTATCTTTCATATATCCTACTCCCATCTCTGTAGGTGCCTTGTTTCAAGAGGAGTTGAGGTTCACGCACGCCCATCATACGTTTTTAATGATGTAAAAGATTACTACATTATTATAGTCTAAGGAATGTTGGACAGTTTTCAGATGGGCCAAGCAGCTGATGGAAACAAAGATCCTCTAGGCAAATGTTTGTACTCCAATATTGCATCCTACCCTAAAGGCATATTTACTAGGAGCTTTTTAGGCAGATTATGTGGATTCGAGCCTGGGCAATGGACGAATTTGTATTTTCAATATACTGGCTAAGGTTTTAAAAAATCTGTATAATCACGTAAATTGGTAAAAGTGAGCGTATTGGATCAGTGTTGGAGTTCGTTACTTCTCGTTCCCATGAAACTTTATGTAGTCCTGGTGTTAACTGTTTTTGTATAGTTTTGTAGGAAGCGTTTTATACGAATACTGTGTATTGTGTCAGAAGATGGAATGTGATGTTTGAAGCTTTTAATACAATCCACCCAAAACCAAAACTGGTGTAAAAAACCGCGAAGTTTCCAAGAAAGATCGGCCTTTGAAGGTAGTGATATCATTCAACCAGGGATAGGCCGTCAAGGTTAATCCTATTAGCCTAGTTAATTGCACTAACCAATAGTTCGAAAGTTAAATGAAAACTTGAACATTGCTACTCGCGGTATCAATCTTCATGTTTTCATTTAACGTTGAAAGTATATTCGGTGCGATTAAGTTGGCTAATAGGCTTAACCTTGGTAGCCTTTCCTGGTTGAATGATATCACTACCTTCACAGGCTGATCCTTTTTGGAAACTTGGCGGCTTTTTTCACCAGTTTTGGTTTTGGGTGGATATCGCAACTTTCATAGGACTGTGGACGTATACAAAAGGTTACAACGTCTTATCTTCATCTGTACCTTTATTCTGGAGGAATTTTATATCTATAAATTTTCTACATTGATAATTTTCAAATTTACCATTGCCAATTAACCGTTCGATTAGCCAAATTGACATGGCTTAGTTTATTGTACGACCATTCTTCACATGCTTAAGTTTCTTAAATCCCATTTTTGCAGACACTGGCTAAAAATCGCTGATTTCGTTCGCTTCGCTCACTCAATCAGCGCATGCCCTTTAGATGTTTTGTTTATCCCTGCACCTTCTCCTTACTTTTTCAAGATTTCGGCAGCATTAGGATTTATTCTCGACATGACAAGCTATGATTTTAGTTGCTTGCAGTTGATAGACACATGTAACTAACGACTGTGAACATACAAAAAGTCAGCGCACCATCTTATATTCCGCTCTACCTTTGTTTTGGGAGGCATTTCATGTCTATACATAATTCGCCGTTACATCAGCAATATTGAGAATTTTTTTCGTTCGCTTCGTTCATTCACATTTAGTCATGCAGAAACCCTCGAAGGTCACTGTTACTAAAACAGCGGAACGCGAAGCATTTTATTTTTTGGTTATTAGCAAAAACCCCGCTTGGTCATGGATGCTCGTATTGTTGAGTAACCATCATCAAACGTGCATCCCTTTATTCTTACGCAATCCACGGCAACGTAAATGTTTGCTTATTTTGTCCTTCGTTACAGTTTAGCTTTTACTTCGTCCAGACCTTTACAATCATCTAAGGACCAGTGTTGATTGTTCAAGCCATTGTTGCTCGAAATCTTTGGTTGCAATTGGAAAAGAAACGAAGTTTAAATTCCCTGGTGGCGAATTTCAAAACCCTCCCACGCATTTGTCCTGACCCTTACAACCCCCATACCAACAAAAGGACCAAGTTCGGATCACCACGCATCCGTGTGCAAAGGTTCAGCTACGTATAGGCCGTCTCAATTTTGCGCTAGCCATGACCGAAAAGTCTATGGGATTTAACATGGGAAAAAACTTATTAGCTTGCTAGCTAACTAACTAACTAGCTAGCTAGACAGTATCATAAAAACAACGTTATTGATGCATCTTTTTCTCTATGATTGGTGGATGCTCATCCTTTAAATTTTACTTTTTCTTTATCTCTGCTCTGATCCTTTCCCTTCCATTTTCCACAATTTGAAAGATTTCGGCCGCATTGAGATTTATCCTTAACATGGTAAAATATGCTTTTAGTTGCTTACAGTCAACAGACACATGTCTGCTAGTGAGGCCAAAGGGTTCAAAGGGTTTTAGCGAGCGTTAGCTACTCCTGGTCATCCTGGCTGCCTTTTTTTTTTTTTATCAACAATTAATCTTTTAACAATCGGATTCTACTGTTACTTGTCGGCGACACACTAGCGTGTGTCTAGATACTAGCTGTCGTACCGTTGACTGCAACAGGCAATTTTTATTCTTGTAATATTCCCTCTTTCCTCCCATCTTCTCCCGCCCCCCGGCCTCCCCTCCCCCCCCCCCCCCCTTTCCTCCCATCCTCTCCCTCCCATCTCCCTTCCTATCAGTTTAACCGTTCCTCTCCTACCCGTCCCTTCCTCCCCTTTGCTACACATAATTGAATTAATTACTTTCCAACCTCCTCCTGCCCCTCGTCCATTTGCTTGATTTCGCAAAAACTGATTCAGTCTCCATCCCAAACAACCCCAAAAAACTTATCTTTTAGGCTCAGTTAATGCGTAATCATATGCTTAATGATAACAGACACACTGCGCCCCTATCAATTTCTTTAGTTATTATAGTATTAAAATGCCAAGAGAACGGATAACAGGCGTACTACCAAACACACTGGTATTCCCCGTCTACTGGCCTACTACCTCTCCCCTCCCCCTCCCAATGCCCACTTCCCGTGCAGAGCAAATTGTTAGTGAGACAACAAAGTACCAGTTTTATTTTTCAAGGCAACAATGTAACAATTTCAACTTTTCGCTGGCCAAAGTACAGTCCCGTTCAAAAGTAAATGTCCACGTCCATGCTATCGACAACAATGGCTTGTGTTGTACTTGTTGTCTGAGTAGCAGGTGCTTTGCTCGTGATAGTGGGTATTGTTGTACGCCGCCACACAAATCTATGGTTCGCCATCAAGCTCTTACTTGCAAAATCGTTTGAAGTAAACCCCCGTTGTTAACCCGTTTGATGCAACTAACTTGTTTGGTTAGCTACTAAGTGCTAAATTATTTCTCTTTGAAAGAATATAAGCCTCTGCAGGAGGACAGGGCGAATACAGGAGTTTAAAGTCAATCCTCTCCTTTAACTTTACTTTGAATCTCTTGCAAAGAAATTCCGTTTCTTTTTCGGTCGGTTCTCAGATGTCAATCAAACATTTGACGTATCTTAGAAAGAAACTGTAGGTTCTGATGGTGAAAAAAAGTGTTAAAAATTACCAGCTTGTCATTATTAAGTAAATATGATCCCGTCATAAGTATCCGGAATTATTTAATATTTGTCTTCTATACAACAGTAGCTTCATTGCTCTTAATTAGGCATTATCTTTTTTCCACGGGGGGGGGGGGGGGGGATTATTCTAATTAATACATGCATGATGAAATGTTTAATTGTATTGAAGCAATGAATTTCCCGTTTTTGTAGATGCGCCAGCGAATAGTTGGCGGGGAGGGGGGAGGGGGGGCATATATGTGGTAAACATAGCCACGGAAAATAAATTCCAGTTTAAATTAGAAAACAAAAACGAGCTCGTTTGAGGTTAAAGTAAGGTTTAACTGATTCGAAGTCAAAACAGCAAAGGAACAGAAATAAACTTTCTTGTAAGGTTTTGTATACCACAGTGTCCCTGTGCTGTTTAGTCCACGTGAACCTTACTACTGTATTCACACGTTTTTACAGTTTTTACTTTAGAACACGATATGTCTGATTGGTGCATTCTACTTGGCAAAACGATATCGCTGAACAATCGTAAAAAGCATAGTCTTAGTGTGCTTAGTACAGACCTACAGATTAGGTAATTCAGGGTTCGTGCGACTCCTTAAAAACCTGGAAATACCGTTGAAAATAAAAATAAAATACGAGTCCTGAAGTCTTGAATACGAAATCTTGAAAAGGTGTGTATGTATGATGAAAAGAAAGGATGAACGGAAAGGAGACGACTTGACTTGAATAATACTGAAAAATTTAGCCCCGAAAGGTAGGCGAGTGTATAGCACTAATCTACATTATAATTCTGGAGGTCGGCTAAAAGGAAGGCTAAAGGGAAAGCTAAAAGGAAAACCGGCAGGACAACAATCACTTCTCCCCTCCTCACTCCCGTATTGAAAATGCACTCTCCCACTCTACCTACATGGAAACTGGAGGCAGGCATGAGTCGATCAACTCAATAAAGGTTCAATCTGACAAGTCGTCGGGCCAAACAATCACTTCTCCCCTCCTCACTCCCGTATTGAAAATGCACTCTCCCACTCTACCTACAAACTGGAGGCAGGCATAAGTCGATCAACTTAATAAAGGTTCAATCTGACAAGTCGTCGGGCCAAACAATCACTTCTCTCCTCCTCACTCCCGTATTGAAAATGCACTCTCCCATTCTACCTGCATACAAACAGGAGGCAGCCATGAGTGGTCGAGCAAGTCGTCGGGAAGAGCGCCGGAAAAATGTCCTGGGAAATGTGTCCGTAAACTTAATTCATGACCGGCCCCGTGGGCTTCCTATAGTCTTACAATAATTGAAACTTGGGATATGGTTTTAATTTTTTTACGTGTCTAGTGGTTGATAAAAGCAGTAAGGTTTCACGTGGACTAAACATCCCAGGAACCATGTGGCGTACGAAACCTTGCAGGAAAGTTTGTGTTCCTTTGCTGTTTTAACTTCGGATCAGTTAAACCTTATTTTAACATCAACGAGTTAGTTTTCGTTTTCTAATTTGTGATACTTTGACATACCAAGTTGGTTTTCTGTACTCGTTGAAAATGCATTGAATTTTGCTCGCTTCGCTCGCTCATTCAGTGCATGTCTTTCGTTTGGAAGTTGGTTTGTCCGCAGGTCTCTTTCTAGCTAGAGGTTACTAGTGTTACTTCTCGAAAATAAAGCGTCTGCAAGTTTAAAAAAATCTACTCACAGCAGTCCATAATGTTGGTTCCATCGTTCTCTTCATTTGTTTTATACATAGTTAATCTGGTTAAAAAAAAAATTATCCATAGTATAACCTGGTTAAATCTGGTCTTTTACAGATTCGTAGTTCGGAAAAGTCACGACGAAAATAATACGTATTATCATACTGTATTACAATACGTCTGGTGTCATAATATCGAATAGACACGAGTAAATAAAAGCCAATACTCAAACTTAGAATACACAATGGATCATCCAGCTTAGTGCAGAAATACATTTTATTTTGGGCACTTTTTCGATGAATAAACACAACGAACCAACAATTAAAACAAAAAAGTTTGATCTTTGCCAGAAATAAAAATGATTAAAGACTCTAATCAAGTTTTTGCCGTGAGAAGTTGTGATACTTAATTTCCCAGATTAATGCTTTAGACATTAAATGTAAAATTCTGTCTTTCACTGTCCCAGTCGCGGCAGTTGTTTCTTTCTTTCGATTAGCTTACGTCATATTATATCTTCACCAAGGCCAGTCTTTAACGCAGACTGTCTGCTCCTTAACAGGTTACCTTCTGATTTATTGTTGATTTATTGAAAAATTGAAAATTGGTTAGTAAGAAATTTTAACTTTTCTAGTTTTTCCTTTGAACGATTGATCTGTGGAATTAGATTAATCGTTCAAAGGAAAATGCGAAAAGTGAAAAAATTTCATGACCAATTTTTAATTTCATATCACAATTTCAACTAGCAAAAATTAGGCAGGAATTATAAAGCACTTTTAATGCGGGCACTCCAATATGTGCTGGCTCATGAGTTCTGCCACTCTCCAGCCACGATGACCTGGCCACAATGAAATGAAAGTCGTGTAGGTTAGTTGAATTAAATATATAAAGGAGTAGCATAAAGCTAATAAGGATTTAGAAACATTATTCAAACGAAATATGATGAGTGTCAGGTGAAGGCAACATCGTTACGTAAACAACAAATTGATCATTCATATTTTATAAATTAATAACATGAAGTTTTTGTTTTACCGTATTTGTTAGCTAGTTCAACAAAGCATTTCGTTGCTTATTTGAATGGTTTGGTGCGCCATACACGAAGCTCACTGCAACAATACCACGCTCTAATACGCAGCTGCGTACATTACAGTCATTCTTGAAGAGCGAGAGGCTATTGTTTAAATTTAGTATAGGCTTGGACATTTACTTTTGAACGGGACTGTACATGCTGGCCCTTTTTCATTGTTGGGGTTCTTGCAATACTTTGCTTTTGTGGTACTCGTCGTTTTGCTGTGAAACTTTGCTTTCTAATGTCAGATATATCCCCGAAACTTTTATTACTGGGCAATGTAAAGTTCTTCATGTTCATTGTTGTAAGTGATTCTTTGTAAGCTATTTATTTTGTGGCCAGACATAAAAAAACTAAATATAGACGTGGTTAGAAAGTATTTGCTACGTCATACATTTCTGAGCCAATCACCACTCAGCACACATTTTGTGCCTTCTTTCCAACCGATACCTTTTTTCTTTGGTCAAATATTTCACGGTGAACTCAGCCTTTAAAATGGTACCGATATAGCCTACTTAGTTCTCCGATATTTCTCTCCTAACTTGTGTAATGCAAACACACATCGGAAACAGTACTTTGATAATGGAGTCGTCGGCTCCGACAGTTTTCCGACGCAACAGTACGGCGACAAGCACAGGTGACGAATTCAAGCGCCACGTGAGTAGGAATTTTAGTGCGAATGCTGCTTTGTCATCTCTCTTCCCTAAATTGACTGCCAGTGGAGAAATTCTGCAGACTGAGGGTAAGAGGAAAATAACGGACACAGTTGTTCTTAAATGCGAACAGAACATGCACCTTGGAACGGAGTAATTCCCTGGTTGAATTGGCCTTTCAAAGTAGTGATATCATTCAACCAGGTAAAGGCCGTCAAGGTTAATCCTATTAGCGAAGTTTATCGCACCGACTAATAGTTCGAAAGTTCGAAAACTAGAACACTGCTACTCGTGGTAGCAATCTTCAAGTTTTCATTTAACGTCCAAAGTATTATTCGATGCGATTAACTTGGCTAATCGGATTAACCCTGGCGGCCTTTCGCCGGTTGAATGATATCACTACTTTTGGAAACTTTTGGGAAACTTTTGGGAAACTTTTGGAAACTTTCGGAATTTTTTTAGAAACTTCTCGTATACCAGTTTTGGTTTTGGGTGGATATCACAGCTTTCATAGGACTGTAGATGTACAAAAGGTCGCACCGTCTTATTTTCATCTCTACTTTTTTTTCTGGAGGGTGTATATAGTGTGAGTTGTATAGTCAGTGCAGTCAGTATAGTCAGTGCCGGTTACTGGTATTTAGAATTTTGAAATCCCCTGCCCCCTTGCGGCTGCTACCATTATTTTTTTTGTAGGCGATGATTGGAAAGTTGGTCAAAACAATTAAAAGTTTGACATTGACTGGTCAAGAAAAATGTGCCGACGTATAATTGTGTTACTTTGTTAAAGGCAAGCTGGTGTTTAAATTACTGTTGGAAAAAAAAACCAGAAAACTCTAGGACTCTTTAAGAATCTGGTTAACAGATTTCAGGAATTCAGGCACCTCTGTAAATTCTGTATGTTAACAAGTCGGTAACACAAAAAAGTAATGATGCCACAACAATTAAGCTGAGGCCAGTGCATAATTTGTTTGTTAGATTTTAGTAAGTAACCTGCATGAAAAAAATAAATCAACTGTAAATCTAAAAAAATATAAAGTTTGCGGGGCAAATAATTGAAATAAGAAAGTGGAATTATGTTCATCAATCAAGCATCCTTAATTTTATTCTTTGTATTTATATATATATATATATATATATATTTATATTTATATGTATATATATTTTTATGTGTAGTCAGTCAGCATAGACAGTGCACATCACTGTGTCACCAGTGCAGCTGGCGCACAAGTTGGTACACAGTGATATGTACTGTCAATCACACCATCTTAAGGGTGAGGGGAATCTGTCCACAAAGTATCAAGATACGTGCTCTATGCTCTACGGTCGAAAAATGTTTTCGTTTTGCAATTACCACTACTAAAGAACTTAGAGCCCAAATCTCACGTCTGAAAGACCATCGTTCTTGCTTTTCCAATCCCTGTCGTTTATCCTCATATCCTCGAGATTACATGAGATTAAGAGATTATTTGGAGGATTATAAATTCATCTCTGGCTCAAGCACATCCTTCCGTTGGTCTGACGGGTTGAATTTAGTCCGACGTATCGTTTTCTGTGGCGCTCCTGTTATCATCGTTAGTTTAATTTTAATTTTAATGAGAACTGGCTGACGACTTAGATCTGTAATACTTCCCTTACATCCTATTTTTTTTCCAAGTTGAAGTTAAGATTCGGAAATTAGATTCAGGAACCCACTCGTTTTTTCTCTCGTTGTCACTACAAGATTATAATATACCCAAGACACCAAATGTGCTAGACACTACAATACACTAAATCACAAGACACTATACAAGACACTAAATATGCAAGACACTATACGACATTACACCACATGAAACTACAAGACATCCAATATGCACGAAACTATAAGACAGTACAACACAACAAATATGCAAGACGCTAGACCACAAGACCCTAAGAGACACCAGATATGTAAACCACAAGACGCTACGACACATCAATACGTAAGACACTACACCACAACACCCTATGAGACACAAAATACGCAAGCGTATGTATTTTCGTGGTCCAGTAGGTGAGTTTCTTAAGCCATTTTCATTTAAGAAGGCTTGACGCCAAGTTCCAAATAACTATCTTTAGCTGGGGAGGTGTACCTTCACCTATGTATCTTTCACCAGTGTACCTCTACTGCATGAATTAACCAAGTAACTTTTTTTTTAAAGTCCCATGTGCATGTTACTTGTGTTAGTAGTGGAATTCGAACCGGCATTCTGTTGGCGTGCAGACGACGAAGCTAACCACTTCTCTGTACTTCGACGGTTTGCTCAGGACCCCGGGGACCCTCTACAAAGCTCATGCTGCGCCTTGGGCTCTGTGTTTAGACCGAGAATAATAATAATAAATAATAAAATATTTGACCCAAAATAAAACAAGGGTCAGGAGAAGGAAGGGGACTGGACCCACTAACACCCATCCCAGAGGTTAAAAGGTAAAAGAGAAAAAGAGGATATCTCCCCCACGCCACATTCCCTAGCCCCTCCTCCTCACCCACGACTGCCGCAGAAAAAAAAATTCGGCGGGCGGAAGAGGAAATCTTCATCATGCGGAGACCCGAGCATATTCTGGCCCTTTCAGAAAGTTTGTAAGTGCAACCGTGTTCAGGTTTTTGTCGAAAGATGGTCACGCTCTTGCTCGTATCAAGTGTGTCAGGTAGAGAGTTCCACACCCGAACGACTCTAACGGCAAAGAAACTACGTCTTGACTCAGTAAGAAAAGCCGCACAAGTAAGTTTAAGAGAGTGTCCTCTAGTAACTAATGCCGGACTGGCATCAAAAAATGGTAGATCAGTGCCCACATGGCCATTAAGGATCTTGAATGTAAGGATAAGATCGAACTTCAACCTGCGGAGTTCAAGGCAGTCAACGCCAAGAATGGACAGTCTTTCAGCATAAGAAAATTTCTCAAGGTCCCTAAGTCCTTTGGTAAAGCGGCGCTGAACGCGCTCAACCATATCGATGTTCTTAAGAAGTGGTACGATGCCGATTGGGTGGCGTTTACGATAGAGAGTTGCGGAAACATTGCTGGATCAAACTATAGGTTCTTTTGTTACGTTTAAAAAAAAAAGGACCATAAGTGACCACATGCGACCATGACATTTAGCGACCTCCTCTAAAAAAAACGTGACTCTTAGTAGAAATGGTGACCTGTTCCTAGCCATGCCATTATCATCCGATCGATGACGTAATGCTTTCCTCAAATTCAATTGTCACTGGTGTCTCATTATTTCTAAGCTGTTATAAATCCAGTCCGCCTTCATGTAACAGTGCTTCACAGTATAGAATGAGGGATTAATAGTGAAAAATATAGTGATCATGGTATTAGGGGTGGAGCGGGGGGGGAGGTCTCCGATGCTGTAAACTGTTCGCTAACTGGTAAGAGCACTTGTCAAAATCCCTGCCAGTTAAATATAGTGTGAGAGACTACCTAATTATGTCAGCAGCTACGGTATGCACCTGAAATGGTCATAGTTTCAAACACTTCTCAAAGATCGAACACTTCCTAGATCGTATACTCCCCTTGTAGACTTTTATCTTTAACTTGCCAACGAACATGTGCACTCGTGGCCACTGTTTCAAGCTGACGAAACCCCCTGCCCGGTTGGAGACAACGTATTATTCGGTACGATTAACTTGGCAGATTCTTCCTTGCAGTGAGGGCAATCGAGCCGTGGAACTCTCTACCGGAGGTCGTGGTATTAGCTCGCTCCGTGGGCTCGTTCCGGCATCGGCTTTAGGTGGTTGACCTGAGGCTCTTCCTTAACAGACTGGATTTCTGCCTCCCGTAATAGGTGGGTGAGGAAAAGAAGCAAATGAACAATTTTTTTTCCGTCCATCTTTAACATCGGACTAGGGGCATTTCTGCCCTCCCGTTTCCCAAAACACTTATTATTTGGGTGTTTTAAACCTTTATTATTAATATTATTATGTCTTCTTCAAAATATCTGATGAAGTTACAAAATGAGCCGATTTATTCCGACAAGCTTCAGGTGACACAAGGTTCAAACAAGGTTTTTTTTTTTAATTACCTCTTCTCTGCTGTTTACCCTTCTTTTAATGAATTAAGAGGTTATTTAATTGCAGGTCATCAACATTTATTCTGAGACTGATCGATAGAAAATTCAATGTAGTGATGGAATAACAAATAAAATAGCTTTTCTGTGGTGTTAGTGCGGCGAAGTAGGTTTGGAGAAAAAAAAAAAAAAAAAAATAACAAATGAAAGTTTCCTTTAAATATTATATTACCAGGTAATTAAAAATATTAGATATCCAGTTGCTACTTTAAGATAGACTCAAGGAAAGGGAAAAAAAGGATTTCAGTTGATTAGAAGCTAGATACAATTTTAATTAAAATTTCGGCTCTTGGTTAAAGCAAAAAATATCGGAAAGACGTTGCTTTCTTCTTAGTAATTAGACGTTTTTATATGTAAAGAAGTCCTTCTTTTCCACTCTATCTTCCCTGAATATGTTTTCTAGGAACTCCATCTGAAAATTGATAAGCAGGGTACGTACCATTCCTTGAAAACCGGGAAATATCCTGGAAAATAAAAATGTAATTCCCGGCATGGAAAAATACTAGTTTCGGGGGGGGGGGGGGGTTAAATGCCAACTAGGCTAATTAAATGTGTCCATAGAGTAAAACTGTCAAAACAACTGTACTGATATACGAAATTCGAATCATGAAGGCTAACTTCTGAACTGAATTTTCCAAAACAGACCTGACACTGAATTTGTTCTTGGCATAATTAACCACAGTAGGCCATGCACCAGCTCGCTCCGCTCCCGGAGTGGGTGCTGTAACTAAGTTGGTTCACGATTTCTCACCTTTAAGTATTTTAGGTAGCAATTTTTCTGCTAGAAATTGACTAAAAGCTTCACACGTTCAAGGATGACAATATTTCATCCCCTTAAATTGTGAATTTTCTGCACCAACATTAACTAAAAGTGTCATACATAAAGCAAATCAAACAAACTAATAAACTAATGAACTAATTTCCTAAACAAATGAGAATAAAAACATTGCGTTACTGCTAGACCGGACCCAGGTCACGTGTACACGTGAATGATCGCGTAAACGCCGAATATTCCACGATGGAGTTAGGCCTAAACACCGTCCCTGAACAGAAGTGAGATTCGAATTATAACTCTGTTACGGCCCACTCCCTTTGTTTTATCGAATTAATTTTAACAACTCATAGGTGTTTAATAGGCGATTTACAATATTTTCGATTAGAGAAACTTTCGATTAACATCTTTTATAGGTAACACGCAGAATGGTTGATGTCCAAAATACGGCTGTTTTTGCTTTTTTCGCACAGAAGATATGTAGCTCCAACACAGAGGAGGCAGCCATCTTGCATTAGTTGTCGAGCTGGCACCTCCTTTATTCCTGCACAGAAACACATAGTAATATGGATTTTTTGGGATTCTAAGACTTTCTCTTCCGTCTCTCAATTGGCAACAGTCCCCGTATAATTTTGCACTTTACCTGTTACAGCAGCAACTGCTGAAAGATCGTTTTCGAAATCGAAATAATCTTCTTTCCACAATGAGCCATCTAAGAGAGATTAGATGGAGTGGCTATACTTTCAATCAAGAAGGAAAAGGGAAAACGATTGAAAAGTAGCAAACTACTTCATTTTTTGGCTGAAAAAAAAATCAAGTAAAAAACTTATTCCGAAACAGTGGAACTATACTTACACGGGCAACTGTGTTAGACAGCCCAATGCCAAAGTTTGCGAGAAAACAGAAACGTAACTATACGTCTTCGTATTTTATTGCAATAAATACACATTACTCATTCTAGAAGTAGTTTTCAAAATATGTTTTGTGTAATTCTCGGCTTGTGTAAATGATTCTAGCCCAGCTTAATATACTACAGAATCATATCAGGAATGGTTTTCTGTTACAATCAAAACGTCGAATCATCATCTGCATGTGACCCATCTTCATCTGAACTGTCGGGAGTCGAATTAAATGCCAATGCGGGAATTTTATCCAGGTCTGTTTATCCAGGTGTTCTGTGTATTAGCTAGTAAATACAGTAAATTGTAATAAATCAGATAATAAACAATGACGGATTCCAGGGGTCCGTTTCGAAGCAATGTGCAATGCAATGATTCAGTCAATCATTGCAAGCCTTTCTACAACTCAATATGAATGAATGTAAATCGTGGAAGACGTTCCACACAAATGTTATGTGTCTATGATCAATATGAGCTGGGCCTCACCATCTATTATCGCCATATGAATACATAATGCATCGTTATAACATCAATATCAATACATACCTAATTAAATAATGAGGCGTCAAGTAAAGCTTAAAGAATGAATTTAATGAAGTCCAGATTGTTGTCAAGTTACACTTTATATTATTGTACTAATAGGTTTAGGTTTATTTATTATGAGCAACACGACCTAGTACATCATCACCTCAATACTAAATTAAACTACGAGCTACTTAAAACTATCTAAATATGATGAAATAGCAATAATCAAGGCAAACAATCTATTTGTGTTAGTGAGCGATCATCAACAGTTACTATAGGCCTTCATGTATCGGATTTCAGGACCGTAACCAAGACTATTTAACGGATATTGTAGAGCACGTTTAAGTAAATTTACGTCAATATTTAATATTGTTTTATGTTTGACAGTAGTCCATAGCGAGACAAGTAGGCTCAGTACAAATAAAGTAGTCTATAGCATATTGAGATGTTTTCGTTTTCCCACACATGTATGCTCATGTCAATCACTTTCCAAAACACTGTAACCCTTCTAATCGTCTGCTTCCTTGCGTTATCCCGAATAAGCTTAATACGGAGGACCTTCAGTCCTTTCTGAGGCTACCACTTATGGTGATTTTGTAGAACCACAGATGAGGAGCTTTATGTTTTATTCTGTTTGAACACTTTACAATAATAGGATAAACCATTACCTTCCACAGGCCGCGGTGTTTGTAGCTCACCGCTCTTCCATTGTACGACCGCCTAACGGCGGTTAAGCCTAATTATTATTATTAAGTCTTTTAAATTCATGCACTGTTATCCCAACAAGTAACATGTGCGAACACATGAATAGGCATGAGCCTAATTTACGTACTATATCATTAGTGCTCTAATTAAACGTTATAAATAAGCTCTAATTAAAAGTTATTGCTAAATAACATTTTGATCTCCAAGCGGTAAATTTCTGCATCCTTCCGAATTTCTGCAGTGAATTTCTTCCAAATTCCTTCCGAATTCAAGCACATGGTTGGTGGGGGGGAGGGGGGGGGGGAGGGATCAAGGGACAAATCTCTCACAGGCCATTAAGCTGAGTTACGTCACAGAGCAGCCCTGAGGCTTTCACAGATTAATTTTTAAAAAATCCACCAAGATTTATTACATTACGCAAAAAGGTCAGCTCTCTGGGGCGTAAACATTTACCTTTGCACCATTCAAAAAGTAATTATGCTCTGAGGGGGTGGGGGGGGGAGGGGTCAGATCAGTGTGTCAAAGGTGAGATGGAGTAGGGGCAATGTCACAAATGTGACGTAACATTTTTATATTTTTACGTACCAACAGTGCAAGAAAAATCCTAATGATATTCTCTAGATATTCATATGTGATGTGCTTAGCTTTCAAGGTAGTAACGGGCTCTAAAGCACAAGGCTTCTGTGTAAACATGTAACAGGTTTGCACTGGACTGAAGTGTAAGGGATAGTTCAATTTGAATGTTAGGTTGGGTAAAGCTTTAAGTGAAGGTTGAATTGAAGAGTTTCCGAAACTAAAATTCAGAATGAACGTTCACTGACATTCCAGTTACAAAGCTGTCCCAGTGCAGTGCAGCATTGTTCCACTGTTTGCGAGTGATCGTTAAAAACTGGCTCATGGCAGACAAACATAAGCCGTTTCAGAGTTTTTGCAGGCCCAAAAAATGCATTTCCTTTTTTTTTTGGTAAGTTGAGGGAAGTGGTGTGACATACGTTTTAGGGGGTGTGAGTATTATGTGATCTATAGTTATGTGACGCAATTTTGACGCCTCCCCCTTACCACGTCACATTTTGTTTGTACGTGTGTTTCTTGAACACACGTAGATAAAATGAAATTCCTAAGAAGTCTACCGTAAAATTTAAGCTGCCAAGAATGTAAAATTATATCAAAAACCAAAAATGGTAAAAGGGCCGCCAAGTTCCGAATGGTTCGGCCCTTCAAAGGGCCCTATGGGATTTAACATGGGGATGAGCGGACTAGCTAGCTAGGTAGGTAGTAACACATTTTTAACGTTATTGAGGGGCAGATTTTGCATTGAAAGCAGCATAGCTGGCATTCAAACACGAGTTAATTTTTGCCAGGTGGGTCATTGCTCTCGATTTCAACACAATTTAAGCTTTTGTACCGCATTATTATTTTCCCCCAAGTACCTGAAATGTGCCCAACTATGCTTCAAGATATAAGACACTGACACAATGGCGTCGCGCTACAATGGTTTACAATCTCGACAATTGAATTGATGAGATGTTTGTTGTGATGTTTGTTGCCTAACTTGGTGCGATACACTAGCGTGTGTCTAGATAATTATGTATTTGAAATATTATGTTCCAACAATTTTTAACAGTATGCCTGAGCAAATTTTACATTTTTCAAGTTTTAATCAAATAAAAACAAGTGTTAAAGATTAGCTTTTATCGACTCAAAGTTCTTCGTGACTTTCAGAAATTTCATGGTTTTGCTTTAATCGTATTTGTTTGCCATAGCCTACTGAGTGTCTGTAAGGTTTGTGTAGTATATTCGTGTTGTGTTTTATATTGTGTGTATAACGCAGCTCCCATACAAGCCCTGAACGGTTTTCGGGCTGCTTTTTTGTACTTTTTTTTTTAATCTTACATGGGGAGGGGCGTCAAAATTGTCCACTGTAGCGTCACAGAGTTTGTTACACCTCCTCACACCCCCTAAAACGTATGTCATCAATGCTAAAACATTTGAATACCAATGCTTATTTCAACATTAGTGAATGTAATCATGGAACTTTATGAATAAATGACCATTAACAAAGTATTGCACGCTATTGTTTGGCCAATTTTGAACCCCTTCCTTCCCATGTCATTCTTTTTTAATACTGCCCTAAAGTTCTACGATATTCAAAAGTATTTACAGTAGACGTATAATTGAGTTCAGCAAATGACATTAAGGCCAGTACACACCACAACGTCACCGTCTCCGTTGTCCGTTTCCGTCTCCGGCAAAGCAACGCTGCAAAACGGAGAACACTGCCACCCCTGTCCGAAAAGAACGCTTGCTGCCCTCTTTATTCCCACGTCCCCCAAGTAATAGGAATGTAATCGACCAAATGTAAAACTGTCGCTACGCATTGAATTGGGGTCAGTCTTGCCACTAAAACCAATTTGTGCGAGTGCTTGTATTGCTACTAGTTAGGAACATTCATTTTTAGAATTATCCTTTTCAATTTTCGATAGTTTTCGATGGTCTCGTGTGCAGCCGCCATCTTTGCTTCAAGCGTCAAGAGAAAGACACGTGTGGCGCTCAGCGTTTTGATTGGCTGATGGACAACCTTTACCTTCTCTTGAACGCCTCAAAATTTCAGGACTTGAGTCATTGGAGCTGCGTCGTCTGCGGGCAGACTTAGCTTTGACATTTTAGATTTTGAAGGGCTTTCTGCCAGTCGATCTTCCCTTTTTCGACTTAGCGACCCCAGTTAAGACTCGTGGTCACTCATTAAAGCTATCCTTGCCAAAGTTCTCCACTGAATGTCGGAGATCTTTTTTCGCTGTTCGTGTCGTTGGCGTGTGGAACTCCCTTCCGGAACATGTTGTGTCGGCGCCATCCGTACCAATCTTTAAACGACGTCTGGCTCTTTGCCCCCTGAATAAGTTTTTAAAACGCACCTACTAACGTTCGTTCACTGTTTCCTTCATATCATTTAACTCGTAGGGCCAGTATAAGAGGCATGCCCTTCTGTGTCCTCGCCTGCACTTGCAGGCAAAATTTTATTGTTGTTATGTTATATACTGTTAACTCCACCGGTCCGTCAACCGGAGCAAAATGAAATTTTTCGAAACGAGTCGGAGACGCAACTGAGGCTCAGCTGACGCAACTGAGACGCAACTGAGGCGGGTGTTGTGCCCGCAGGCTACATTTGAGGCATCGGACGACGGACATGACGGACAAAACGGTGCGGTGTGGCGTGGTTTTACTCTTCCGATTGAGACATGCTCTAATACATTAGCTCACGGGGAAGAAATGTATATGGATTTTGCTCAGTGCTCCATAGGGAAGTATTTTGCTGCTCAACTTACAGCACGATTGGTGCTATACCCGGTGATCTGCCTCCAATTTCGGCTTCACCGCTAAAATATTTCAGGTAGGAATTTCACCTTCGAACTCGTGAATTTGCTGCACCAATCCCCACCCCTTCAACTAACTCACAACAAATTTCGAACGTTATGATGCTTCAAACAGATAAACAAATCCGAATTCGATCGAGTATTTGCATCTCTTCCTCGGCGAAAAAGTGAAATTTTTAATAAAAATTTGATGTAGTCAAGCAATGTCGTTGATTGTGGTGTTGAATTGGTGTACAACCCCATAAAATAAAAAGTAAATACTGGAGCTTGTAAAACAGTTCCGTTACAAATGAAGAGTGTTGAACGGTATTCGGGCTCTACTCTAGCATACAACAGGATCTGCAGTCTACTCGGTGAATATTTGTACTACTGGGCTTATTGAGTGCTGAAGATCATTATACAGGGTGTCCCAAAAGTCCCAGTCCCCCCTCACAACTTTTGAAGGGGTTGAATGAAGACAGTGAAACCCTGGCAATGTAAGTTTGGTTAAGTTTGGATCTACCTTTGTGTACACCCTGCATTTCGGATGGCCGGGGGGGCCCCAGGGGCCCCAACTCAGAAATTTCCAATGGAATGGGTGGTAAAGGAATACCTTATTTGAAAGGTCTACATTAGGCGAGTACAATGCCACAATAAGAGCTTCGGTACGATGTGCCCATCCAAAATGGCGGCCGGTCAAACATTACGATTTTCCTCTGTATCCCTGTGTGTTACTCAGGCTAAAGACATCGCAAAGGGACGTAGGTGGGGCAGCAAAATGCTTCGTTCAATTTGGTTGGATTACACCTACAACGTCGTCTGGAGTTTGAAATCCAGAGTGTGGGCCTCAGTGCCCTCCCCCCCCCCCACCTCTCTCTAGAAGTGAGGTCCATGAGCATGTATGTACCTTACCATTAGTAATTCCTTTCAATCCTTTGAACGTTTAATGAACACAATGGTTTGACTAATGAAAAATGTTCACCATCCGAGTTTTATGTTTCGTTTCGCCATTAGCGAAGCAAGGTCGGTCAGATTATTATTAAAAGAGAGCCGGTGGGGGGGACTGCAGCCCAGACTTTGGGTTTCAAACTGCAAACGACGTTGTGGGTGTAATCCAATCAAAGTGAGGGAAGCATTTTGCTGCCACCTACGTCCCTCTACGGCGTCTTTATAGCCAAAGTAACACATAGGATGCAGAGGAAAATCCTAATGTTTGAATGGCCGCCATTTTGGATGTGTTCATTGTATCGATGCAATCATTGCGGCATTTTACTCACCTAATGAAGACCTTTCAATTAAGGTATTCCTTTACCCCCCCCCCCCCCGCATTCCATTGGACATTTCTGAGTTGGGGCTCCTGGGATCCCCCGGGGGGGGTGGCGGCAGGCGAAATGCCGGTTGCACACAAAGGTAGATCCTTTAACGAAACTTTTTATATTGCCAGGGTTTCGCTGTCTTCATTCAACCCCTTCAAAAGTTGTAAGGGGGAACTGCGACTTTTGGGACAACCTGTATAGACCTATATATATATTCGGCCGAGAGAGACGTGTTATATAATACGTTGGTTTATTTTCCACTGGGCAGAAACCTATATGATTTCTGCACAGTGCTTCACAGGGAAGTGCTTTGCTGCTCCACTTATGTGATTTCGGTCCAGTGCTTTACAGGGAAGTGGTTCGCTGCTCACTTGTGTGATTTCTGCCCAGTGCTCCAAAGGGAAGTGCTGTGTTGCTCCACTTGTATGATTTCTGCCCAGTGCTCCAAAGGGAAGTGCTTTGTTGCTTCACTTATATGATTTCTGCCCAGTGCTCCAAAGGGAAGTG
>JAHWFP010144841.1:0-30313 GCA_023313725.1 Lithobius niger
ACACTTTTACAACACGGTTAGCAAAAAAGTATTTACGGCAGTTTGTGTGCGAAGACCCCAAAACCAGTTTAAGTGGATGCCCTCGAGTCCGATAATCCCTATGCAGTTCGAAGAATTTTGAATAATCAAAACTGACATGGCCATGCAACAAGGAGTAAGTCAGATAAGATCGGCCTTGAGACGACGTAACTCAAGAGTGTCCAAGTTTAGAAGTTTAAGTCGATCTGCGTAGGGTTTAAATTTAAATCCACGCAGTGATTTTGTAAAGCGCCTTTGGACCGCTTCAATGTGGTTAATATCCCGGACCAGGTATGGGGACCAGACAGGGCTCGCATACCCAAGAATGGGTCGAACATAAACTTTAAATGCACGTACCAAGGTGGTTACATCACCAGAAGTAAATAGCTTTTTAATCCAAGCTACTCGCTGGTTGGCTGCTTTAACAATATGATTGCAATGGAATTCAGCCTTCAAATCGGAAGTGAACCATATGCCAAGGTTTTTAACAATCTCAGTGCGGGGTAAATTGGATCCAGGCAGCAGAGAACAAACAAAGTTAAAATTGGATTTACCAATAGGAAAAGTACTACATTTGTTGGGTGCTAAAGGCAGCTGCCACAATGAAGACCAGTCTGTTAGTTCTGTAGTGGCAGTTGATAAGGCATTGTGGGTGGCATCATCGACTGCTTGTGCATGCAACTCCACATCATCAGCAAATTTGTTTAAAATAGTGTTTGAAGACTTGATTGTTAAATCATTTATAAAAATGACAAAGAGTAGCGGTCCCAGAACACTACCCTGCGGCACTCCACTCAACACTTGCCTGGCATCAGAGTGCTTATCACCCACAAGAACACACTGGGAGCGTTCAGACAAAAAATCAGTCAGCCAGTTGAGCAACTTGTCCCGAAAACCAACGCATTCTAATTTAGCTAATAATTTACTGTGGACCACAGAATCAAATGCCTTTGCGAAGTCGATGAGGATGACATCAGTGGGAATGCCCTCGTCAAGTGAACTGGTCCAGTCATCCAACATGGACAGAAGTTGTAAACAAGTGGATCTCCCGGGTAAAAAACCAAATTGATCGTCCCGAAGGAAGTTATGGTCCATAATGTAAGAAAACATGTGTGTGCGGATTATACGTTCCATGATTTTACAGGGAACACAAGTCAAAGCAATGGGTCGATAATTTGTCGGGTCAAATTTCCCTTCTTAAATATTGGAGAAATGTGCGCTGACTTCCAGATATCTGGAAGCTTACCAGTTTTTATGGACAGCTCAAAGATTAACGAAAGAGGTTTACTGATCACACATTTAACGGCTACATAACATATATATATATATATATATATATATGTATATATATATACATACATACGTATATAACGGCTACACCATTGGGATGTGTTGGCATGACGTCACCACCGTGCATTAAATAATAATCATTTTATAGATGATACAGAGAAAGCTAAGCTTTTATTCACTTGAAGGGGTGTTTATAATATTGCATCCGTGGGCTGTCCACGAATGACGTCACATGCAATACAGTGATGTGGGTATTGCAGTGCAGCTTACAATGGGTCATTAAACTGGGTCATTCCCCACCGTTACTCGACCTTGTATAGCACGTTATTTACTAAGCTTATGCCGGCCACTAGGGCTAGTATTTAACAATGGCGACGAGGATGGGATATAGTGATGTGGGCATCGCAGTGCAGCATACACTACATCTTAAATGTCGATCGACATAAACGTCAGGCCAGAAAGGCCGTGTTCCAAACGGAGAGAACAGACCAGGTCGCACTCCTGACACCCCCCCCCCCCCCAACGCCGACCTATTCTAGTCCGTCCCTGCGTCTCCCGTTCTTAGATATCCTGTTACACTGTGGACTAAAACGTGTGACTAAACCAACATACCATTAATTGGGCGATTTACCAAGAAAAAATTTAAACTTCGGGTTCGACGCCATCTTCTCCTGGTATACATAATCTGACGTTTTTCGCTGACAGTTTACGCTGGCAAATGTTGCTTTGAACGTTCGCATGTCAATATCAACGTGAGCGCAAGCACATTTTCACGACTCGTCTTTCTCTGAATACAAAACGACGGGACGAAGCCAGGGTTGAAGTGTGCATTATGGCTCTTACACAATTTTGATTACCATCCATCCAATCACTTTATGTACGTCTGTAATTAATTTAATACATATTTGGTTTACTATCAGTTGGACGTTTCTAGGTTCGACAGTAAGTCAAAATTTTAAAGTAATGCTAGTCGCCCGCCCCCCCCCCCCCCCCCAAAAAAAAAATTCGGTAATACATAGGCTTAGTGAAACTGGATGCGCACACCAGCTTACTACCACCTCTATGTCCACGTTCCTAACCACGAGCTTTGTGATGGGATCCTGAAAACCTGGAACAAAGTAAGCGTGAGCAGCTGAGTGGTACGATGGCAATTTCTGAACAAGAGGGCCTCAGCACATGATGTAAAAAAAAAATTTTTTTTTTTGTGAGTATTGGAGGGTTAGCCATACGTACAGCTACCGTTTGGCGTACAACCGAAAGACGATACTAATTAGCGCTAGACGTTATCCAGTTCACTAGTACGTAAAATCATTGAATCACAAACTACGCTTTCGAACGGTTCAGTAAAAAAGTATGCAGCTTTCCCACACGAATAGCAAGGTCAATTTTCGGTAACTACAGATTCCACATTTTTAATTTCTTATATCAGTTCCAGCGGTTGGTTAAAAGGAGGACCAAATCTCTTGACATTTCCATTCTAGTGTACGCCATCTAGCAACCCACGTTTGCAAATCTACATCTGCTCGGTACTCCCTTAACGTCGCTACACTTAACATAAATACATAAAAAAAAAGCTGAATATCAACTTCCGTCATTGATAGAATAGAAAAACGCTTCGCACCTCGTGCCTCACCACAAAATACAAGAGGAAAATAAATTGAAAATGCTTAATTATAATAACTTGGCTCTCACATCGGAAATTAGGCGTGGTCACGAATCGTGTGCGCTCCTTTAACAAAATCGTATGTGTATGCATGCTTCCTTTATGGATGTTTAATTTCGTTCTTGTGGAAGGAAATACGAGTTTTCGTAATGGATGAATTACTGAAAAACTGAACACGAAACGGACATTGACCGATTTTGGAGGTATAAGTGAACACTTGCACGCCGACGGACAGCTTCCATTCCAGTCAAACTATGGTGCGTAAAAGGGGGATCCGTACACTACTAAAACATCAATTTGTGTTTTTTTTTTTCGGTAAGCGATTACGGAAGAAATTAAAGCCGGAGATGCCACAGGGAAGAGGGAAGGAAGACTGTTTAGTATCGGCGGCCAAATTCGTCACGTTTGCGCGATTTAAGTGGCAGTAAAATGACTTGGAAAGGATTAGGAAACGTTCCTCAATCCACGTGAATGACCGCTAAAGCATCTTCCGCAAATGAAAAAAAATATGATGTTCGGTGTTTGATTACTGTAAAATACACATGATGAAGACTATATGTTTTTAAGATGTCTACCCATCATCTTTTCTTCCCACCTAGTCCGTTTCTAGTTTCGCGGAAAAAAATTAAAACAAATTCCTCGCTGGCTGACGCAAATTACGTGCTGGCTGGAGCAAAAAAAATTTTTTTCAGATTTTTT
This sequence comes from Lithobius niger, assembly GCA_023313725.1. NCBI lineage: Eukaryota > Metazoa > Arthropoda > Chilopoda > Lithobiomorpha > Lithobiidae > Lithobius > Lithobius niger. The sequence goes on from JAHWFP010144841.1 coordinate 3,671, forward strand.
GTTTTTTCACTGTATCTTTTATTATGGGAAGTGTTTAATAATAAAATTTCGGGTGCTGGAGCACACAGGTCTGAAAAGGCCAAAAAGTCACTAAAATTCAGCCTTAAAAGGAGGGAGGGGGGCAAGAGCCAGCATTTAGGATGCACGATAAAAAAAAGCCAAGACAAGGTCACAGCCATAGGCACAAGTCAATTTTTAAAAAATAATGAATATAAAAGTGGCAAAAAATAAGAAATAAATGCTTGGTATGCATTGAGCCGGAGTCTCTTTGTCAACTTCTATAAGAAAACTAATGCCATAGATAGGTATTAAAAATTATAATAATACAAAATACTAAAATCATAGGTTATCATTAATATAAATTTGTTGCAGACGCAACCGGAATGACAAGGTGAAGCAAGTGAGGGGAAACGCCCGCATGAAAACTGAAAAATTATGATTACAAAACTTAAAAGTAAAAAATGAAGACAATGGCTCGGCTGCAGAGGAAGGGTTGATGGAACTAGGTTGGGGTCACGAACGCCTTACCACCAAGGTTAGACCTACCAGGGACACAATGGTCCCCGATGGCATCGCCAAATAGACAAGACGACTTTTCCCAGAAAAGACGCTCTAAAATGAGTTCAACGGCAAATATTGAGACATTTTGGCACCTGGCGATTTTAACCTAATTTGAGCATGCTAAATCCGAATCTCCCGGTGCCAAGTCGAATTTCTCCTCCTAAGCCCGGAATTCAAGATGGCGTCCAAAAAACAGTCTTTTGCTTCTAGCACCTAAACCGTTCATCCGATTGAAAATAAACTGGTTACAATTATGTTTAGAATAAAATTTCTTTCAGAAAATGTTCTATTTATACGTATCGTAAAATTAATCCTTCTGACCAAAATTCGTCATTTAAGTTCAATCAGGCCGTTTATGCATGCTATAGATACTACAGCGCATATTATCTGTATTATAATTCCTGACTTTAAACAACTGGAATGTTAGTTATAATTAAGATCCATAAATGGATGCATAATTGGATGCATAATAAGATGCATAATTAGGGTTAAATGAAAGGTGAAGATGTATCTTTTCCATCTAGGGTAATTAAAACGATTTATTTTAATTAGATGCTGAGCTACGGCAGTTTATCTACGTTGTAGCTCTTTGAATTTTGCGTTATTTTACGGCATTATTTTATCTTTAAACTGCTGCAATATCGGTTTTAATTAAAATAAATGATGCAATTAGACTAAGATGAAAGATGAAGATATGTATTTTCCAACAAGGGTAATTAAAATGATTTATTTTAATTAGAAGCTGAACTACGGCAGTTAATCTACGTCGTAGCGCTTAAATTGTTCATCATTTTACGGCAAGTTCTATCTTTAAACTGCTGCAATTCTAATTCATATAAATGGATGTGATTATAATAATAATAGAAAGTTTGGTGCAATTGCACGCAGGTCAGGAAAGGACCCTGGAAGGTCGCTAACATCCAGCCTGGAAGTCGTATAGTAAAACAATGAAATGCATGAAACAGTTCTAGTGAAAGTTAAAAACAGAGATGAAAAGTAAAATTAAAGCTATTTACAATTTTAAAAATATGTAAAATAATAATAAAAAACACGGCAGGACAGTTTAACACAAAGCCAATGAAAAAAGTTCACATGAGCATTAACTGGTCCAATATGAACAAAAATAAATAAAAAACTTTAACCCAACAAAAAAAAACTTAGCTTGCTATGTAATACTCTGGCCGCTTCAAGAACTCGGTTAAGTTGGACAAATTTAAAAACCGCTTAAAAGTGTTAACGGAGGAGGCTGAAACCGTCTCGTCAGTCAGTGAATTCCATGCTGGGATAACTCTTACAGCAAAGAAATTTTGTCTACAGGCTAGTCTCGCTTTTGGGAGCATGAGTTTGAATTTGTGGCCCCTTGTCCAGGTTATTGGACTAATTTCAAACAAAGGTAGGTCAACCGATAAGTTACCATGGAAGATGTTATACACTAAGGCAAGATCCGTCTTCAGTTGACGAAGTTCCAAAGAATCGAGGCAAAGATTTTTAAGACGTTCACAGTAAGGTAACTCCCGCATTGTAGGGACTTCGTAAAACGTCGCTGAACTTTTTCCAAGTGGTCAATATCCTTAAGTAAATAGGGAGACCAAACAGGGCTTGCATATTCCAACAGGGAACGGACGAAAACCTTGTATGCCCAGAGTTTGGTGTGTACATTTCCCGAGTTAAAACAGCGCTGAACAATTGCTGATCTACGATTTGCCGCAGATACCACATGATTACAGTGCACAGATGACTTCAGGTCAGACGCAAACCAAACACCTAGGTCTTTCACTTCTTTTGTGGTAGGTAAGTGTTCCTTTTCGATGGTGTAGGTAAAAGCATAGTTTTGAATCCCTACATGAAAACTTTTACATTTTGCATACGAGATGGGTAACTGCCTTTCTTTTGCCCAAGTAGAGACGTAATCGACCTCCTCTTGCAATCCTATACAGTCTTGGGTGTTGATAATTGCCGAGTGAAGCTTTAAATCATCGGCAAATTTTTCCTGTTCTGCATTTTGTGAGTTAAACGTCAAATCGTTTAAAAATAGGATAAATAGCAGGGGACCAAGAACAGACCCCTGTGGTACTCCACTTATTACATCTGATGAGGCAGACTTGCATAGGCCAATAACCACTTGTAGGGTTCTTCCGGTAATGAATGCCCGAATCCAATCTAAAAGTGCTCCACTGAAGCCGGAAACATGGAGTTTATAAAGTAGCTTACTATGGACCACCGATTCAAATGCCTTATGAAAATCGATAAGAATAACATCTGAAGGCACACCTTGGTCCAGGGCTTCGGTCCACTTATCCAGCACGGCTAGTAGTTGATGAACAGAAGATTAGGCTTAGATGAAAGATGAAGATATGTATTTTCAAACAAGGGTAATTAAAACTATTTATTTTAATTAGGAGCAAAGCTACGACAGTTTATCTTCATTGTAGTGCTTCGTTTTTTGGGATGTTTTACAACAAGTTCCTCCTTTAAACTGTTGCAGTAGCCGTTCTAATTCATTTAAGTAGATGTGATTAGGCTTAGATGAAATATGAAGATATCTATTTTCCAAAAAGGGTAATTAAAATGATTTATTTTAATTAGAAGATGAGCTATGGCAGTTTATCTACGTAGTAGCTCCTGATTTTTGCGTCATTTTACGGCAAGTACTATCTTTAAACTGTTGTAGTAGCAGTTCTAATTCAGATAAATAGACGTGATTAGGCTTATATGAAAGACGAAGATATCTATTTTCCAACAAGGGTAATTAAAACGTTTCATCTGTATTAGAACGGCTACTGTAGCAGTTTAAAGATGGAACTTGTGATAAACTGACACAAAAAGCTTATCGCTATAATGTGGAAAAATTGTCGTAGCTTAGCCCCTAATAAAAAGAAATAGTTCAATTACCCTTGTTGGAAAATATACATATTCATCTTTCATTTAAGCCTAATTATATCTATTTATCTAATTTAAAACGACTACAACACCAGTTTAAAGATTGAACTTGTCGTAAAACGATCCAAAAAGCAAAGCGCTACAATGTAAATAAACTTTCGTAACTTATATTCTAATTAAAATAAATCGTTTAAATTACCCTTGCTGCAAAATATAAATCTGCACCTTTAATTTAAGTCCAATTATGTTAGTGGATCTTAATTAGAACTAACTTTGCTGCTGTTTAAAGTCAGGAATTATAATACACACGTGCACTGTTGTTTCTACAGCATAATTAAATGGCCTAATAGAACTTAAATGACGAATTTCGGCCAGAAGAGTTAATTTTACGAAAAATATGCATGGTGCTTTTTCTGAAGGAAATTTTATTCTGAACGTAATTGGCAACTAGTTTGTTTTCGATCGGATGAACGGTTTAGCCGCTAGAAGCAAAAATGTGTTTTTTGGTCGCCATCTTGAATTCCGGGCTTGGGAGGAGAAATTCGACTTGGCACCGGGCAGATTCGCATTCAGCATGCCAAAACTAAGGTAAAACCGCCCGGTGTCCAAATGTCTCAACATCTGCCGTTGAAAGTTATTTTTGTTTTTTTTTTCTTCCAGTCTAAAACGTGAGGGACAAGTGAGGGGAAACGCCGGTTATCATTGTCAATATTTCTTATATAACAACAAAATAATGCATCGCAAAGATTGGCCAAAGCCAATTGCCGATTCTAATGTATATAAAAAAATAAAAAAAACAATTATAATAATTCATCACAGTCAAAATGATTGCAAGCCGCTTATACCATACCAATGGTTAAGTAACGAGAAGTTACAATTGTCTTTTAAGAAAACGATCAAGTTTATTAGTGAGCAATTCACGCCTGAAGCCCACATCAGAGTCTTTACATACCGAGTGATCGGCACGCATCGTTGCCTTCAAATCAACAGAATTGCGTATCAATTCCCGTGACTGACAAATGTAATGTATAGAGAATTTGTTTTACCCACTGCGGAACCCAACCTTGTGAAATATTTAGTGTATTGCAGCGAGCTATAACCCGAGTACAGAATGCACAGCTGATCGCCGTACATTCTCTTCTCTGGACGTTTAAACTTTTTTTTACTCACGTTTGCTGCAGAGGGAAGGCCCCTGAGGATGACGCTTCTTTCCTCAAAGTTTCTGGAGCCGATGTTCTTGTCGCTCTTGGTTCCTTCCATGTCGGTTCTTCATTCCATACGTCCGCAACATCTTGCGGGTGATGGCTACGGAGTTGTTCGCGAGCGACTCTTAAGTTCCCTCGTGAAGCTGTGTCACTTGACGCTGTCTGGCCAGTTCCCCGAGTCTATTTATCCTGTTTTGTACGGGGCCCCTCTTGTCACTCTGAAGAAAAAGGTTGGTGGGATCAGACCCGTTGCCATAGGAAACGCCGCTTAGTATCCGAGTTGGCCTCCACCCGCATTTCAACTAGGTTCGGTGCTACTCTTCGCCCTGTGTAACTTGGTTTTGGCACCCCTGGCGGGGCCGAGGCCGCTGTTCATGCTACACGACGCTATGCGAACCACACGCATGGCGCTTCCAGGGTGATTCTTAAAGTTGACTTAAGAATACATTCAATACTGTGCGGTCGGGACCATATGCTGTCTTCCGTTAAAGAGAGCTTTCCTGATTTGTGACCTTTTCTTTTCCAGTGCTACAGACAGCCTTCCGTTCTGGCTTACAAGGATCACTTTATTTCTTTTCAGAATGGTATCCAACAGGGTGATCCCCTTGGCCCCGCTCTTTTTTGTTTATCTGTGCATCCGATTGGTCTAGCTATGTCTGGTTCCTCGATGATGCCACCGTGGCAAGCCCACCATCTGCTGTTCTTCAGGACTTTAAGTTACTCATTGAGGGTTCTCAAAAGCTTAGGCTGGAGATTACCCCTCCAAGTGCGAGTTGATCCTCCTGGAATCTTCCATTGAAGAAGAAACTTCCATCATCAGCAGATTCTAGCGCATCGCCACTGGCATCCGTGTCCTGCATCCTTCCGAGCAAGTGCTTTTAGGAGCCCTTTTGTCTGATGAAGCTATTGCATCCTGTTTGGACGCCAAGACCGATGCGCTTGTTACAATGTCTGGCAGGTAGTCGCTCATTTTGGCGCACTGTGGTTTCTTCCTTCTCAAGAACTCTCCCTAGTGGCCATCCCGAAGCTTTCTTATCTTTTGCGCTGTTCTCCACTTGGAAATGCCCGGAAGGTCTTCGAAGATTTGATAATTCTCTCCAGGCAGCTTTGGAGTCTGTCACCAACACGCAGCTCTCTGCTGCTGCCTGGGACCAGTGTTCTTTGCCTGTCTGTAAGGGCGGTTTAGGGATTCGCCACGTTTCGAATCTTTCGTTACTTGCTTTCTTGGGATCCTCCTGCAGCACCACCAGGCTGGTAGAGGAAATCCTACCCTTGTGCTGCAGGGATGGTCCAGATCCGCTTCTCTCCGAGGGCATTACTCTTTGGTCGCAATCCAGCCAGTCATCACCTTCCATTGGTAATGCCCGGACTTCCCAGCGTGAGTGGGAAAAACCAGGTGTGGAAGTGTTGACCCGGGTTCTCCATGAACGAGGTGTTACTCTCTCTGACAAGGCTCGTTATCAGGGAGTCTTCACCAAGGAATCCGGCACCTGGCTTAACGCCTTCCCATCACCACAGCTTGGAACACATCTTGATGATGGGGCCTTCCGCATCGCCATCACCTTACGTCTGGGTTGCCTGATCTGTGAACCACACGTTTTTCCTTGTGGAGCTCTTGTCGACTTGTTAGCTACACACGGCCTCAGCTTCAAGAAGAGTGCAGGCCATTGGTCTCGCCATTCTTCCATTAACGATCTTATCAAGTGGGTCCTTGTCTCTACTGGGATACCATCTCAGCCGGAACCCTAGGGTCTGGACCGTGAAAATGGAAAGCGCCCAGATGGCATCTCTTTGATTCCGAGGGCTGGTGGACGTCAGCTTGTATGGGACTTCACTTGTACGGTCTGTTTGGCCCCTTCCTACTTAACTGCTACTTCTGCGAAGGCATTGAGTGCCACTTCTGCTACCGAAGCTAGGAAAAGGGCAAAATACGAGTACCTGTGCAAATGATATGTGTTTTGCTCTGTTGCCATCGAGACGCTTGGGTTCATTGGGCGCCAGTGCCTCTCCTTGACCTTAACGCCATTGGCCGCTTGATTACAACGCTAGTGGGGAGAAACGGGCCATGGCCTATTTGATCCAAAGGATCAGTGTTGCTGTTCAGCGAGGGAATGCCGCATCGATTCCTAACACCATTCCTGCTACGGCATCCCTCGCCGAATACATCAGCAGGCTGTGATCTGGTTTTCTGCTGTGTGCGTGATGCTTACCGATCTGCCATTGTGGTTTTTGTATTTGTGTTTTTTATCGTTTCAAAGTGCAATTTGTTTTATTTTTGTTTGTGTTTTTTTTCCTTTCTTTTCTTGTATGAGTGGAGTTCTTTGGGACTTCATGGATTTTTACGGGTTGTGTCTTCATATATATTTGTATATACATATTTTATTTTTCTTCCCTTATTAATTTTTGTTTTGTACATATGTTTACTTTCGATGTGTACTTATTTGTATTTTGAAACAAAATTGGAGAGACTAGCCGTTCAGTTGTATGGAGTGTATGTAACAATGCGAGCTCTCAAAAAAAAATCGTCTAACTGGAAAGTCGCATAATTGGAAGAACGTATACTGTATAACAGTATAACGGAAAGACGTCTAACTGGAAATTCGTATAATGGAAAATCCCTAACTGGAAATTCGCACAATGAAAAATCGTCTAATGTCCCTGCCTCGCTCGTGCTGCCGCGCTCGCTGTTGCTATGCATGTAACATCAGAAACCGTAGTTAGACGTTTATCCAGTTATATACGATTATCCAATATATACCATTCCGTTTAGACGATTTTCCAGATTTTACATTTATACAGATATTAGGCAAATATCCCATTAGACGATTTTCCAGTTAGACGTTCGTCCGACGCCCTGCTGCAAATTGTGTGGGCTGGCTCGGTCCTGACTGAGGGACTTAGAAAAAAGCTACCGGTAAACTCATGCAACACAGGGTTAATATAATATGCACAGTCTTCAGATTTTGTATTTTTTTGCGATTTAAAACTTCTTTATTCTACGTACTCTTAGTTACAGACTAAATTCATGTTTGTACATCCTCCGACCACCTACACAGGCAAGCCTTACGATTCTTTCCAACCGGACGGTTCTGCTCACATTCATGTTCTTAGTTTTTAGCCCTTCCCCCTCCGTTTGTACATTTGTAACACTTAATTTCAGCAGCTGTGAAGTTGATTTGGAGTGGGGTGGGGGTGAAGATCCGGTCTACAATTGTAACACTGCCCATGTGTGAACCTGTGCCCTGTGCTTGAACAGCGTCCAGTAGGAACATTCGGACAGAAACAAAAAATGGCAATTATGCAGAAAACATCCTTTTGCCGCTAGCAATTAATTTCAGCTAACTTATCACTCCTTTTGCCGTTCCGGTTCGGAAAATTACAAGGAAAACGTGGGCAAACGCTTATTTATTTTTAAAAAGAATTATTAAAACCTGTTAAAACTCTACCTGACAATGCAGCCATTCTGCGAGAAGAGAGCACAACAAGAAAACCTGATTTCGACCAGAACATTATTAAACGGACATTATCTATGGCCGGGACAACTTTTTGGTTGTAGTTTCTGATGTTATATGTTTAGACGCAGCGAGCGAGGCCCTTAATTTGGGAAATAATGACCATTATTTTCGTTAACCTTGATTTACCCTAATTTTCAGATTTTATGGAGAAAAAAAATCGAAAACAAATGTTTTTTTTTTAATCAAGGTCGCCGTTCACGAAAATGACTGTCAATATTTTCCAAATTACGTGCCGCGCTCGCTGCGGCTGAACACATACTGTTACGAAGCAGTCACCTCGGGATCTTTTAGTAAGGGTGATTTAGGGTAATCCTGGGGCCAAAACATTCTTGCATAGGCAGTAATGGGGCCAAAACACTCAAGACTAGTCAATAAGTATTCCGTAAAAATAAAATATCAATTTTATTTACAATTTTAACCACAACCACCCAAACTGCAACAGCCAAATGGTGTTTAACATACGATGGTATGACTGGTATATCTTTAAATAACTTTGGGCATAAATTCTAAATAGTAATTCAGTTTGTTATATTCACACCAACTCGCAGTGGCAGCCTGCCAAGCTAACGCTAGCCTACGACTTTTTACAATTTCAAAAATCTATTTTACTTTTTATGTGATCTTTTTTTTCCCTGCCCAAATGTCAAATTGGGGTTTCCAAATAAACAATTAATTAATAAATCCCATACACTATAAAACATAATACACATATCAACAAAACCAAAAAAAAAGGAATTCCTTAACAGAAAAAACCAAAACCTGTACTCAACGAGAAGCCATGGCTGGCCTATTTCACAGACGCCCACCACAACAACTCTTATTCGACACCAAAGTAAATATTAGGTCCTAGAGTATAAATTCCAACAATTACTTACAATAATGCTACGAATTCCGTTCCCAAAATATCTCTCGTCCGCCAAATAAGTCGACCAAAGCATCTCACTGAGGGCACAAACCAAAGATACAAAAACGCAGCACGAATCAACACATGAAAACAAAACGGAGGAAGTGCAAAACGCACAAGCGCACTTTTCATTTTATAGCAGCACCGACAGCCATGGTCTTGTGATCAACCACCCATAGAAATATATAAAACAAGCGATACCGTGACGTCACATCCGCTTCCAGGCATGGAGAAACACACGAACAAATGCCAGTTTAAATGGAATGCTTTTTATCCAGAAGCCAGTTCAAAAAGTTTGCGAAGTAAGGTTAACCACAGTTTAAATTAACAGGAAAGGTGTAAGAGTGCTAGATCACCGTAGAAAACCATTAAAAACCAAAGCAACACAACAGTTCGTTTTTAGCTAACAAGAATCAATTCACGGCCTACTACGAATCTGATCAGTGTTCGCAAAGACCAAGAAGCTGCTCCATAGCATATCCTCCTCCTTAGCATTAAGCGTCCTCGCTTAATGGCACATCCGCAACCCAGTCTCCACCATAGTAACGGATATTGCGAAATTGGCGACATGACGAACGCCGTAAACCTAGCATTTACCTGCAGAGTCCGCGCCCGAAGTGTCCGTTTCCCCACCGGTAACTGGTAGGGTATGTTGCACAGTCTCAACAGGAGAAGCCGGTAAACTCTCTGGTACGTCAACCACTGGATCATAGTCAACTACTGGATCATTAGGCAAGTTTTTATGAGTTTCGTCTTCAACCAAAGCAGGAGAACTAGAAGGGCTAGAAGAAACATTGTTAAGTTCTTTGGATTGTAACTGCGAAGCATGAGCACCAGGAACACAAATATAAAAATTGTCATCAGAGTCATAAGTATTGCCTAGCTCTACTTCACTGTCCCAACTACCAGAAGCATCAGAATCAGGACTACACGTCATCTTCATTTGCGACACATGAACTGAACGAACCACGCCAGTCTCACAGTTTTTTAATGAATAATCAATTGGACCTAACTGCTTTACGACTTCAAAAGGACCTTTGAAATGATGTAATAGTTTTTCAGTTTTACCTTTCTTCCTAGCAGGAATCCAATCCCAGACCTTTTGACCAGGAACATACTTAAGGTCCTGTCGTCCGGCATCGTAACGCGCAGCAGAACGTTGTTGACTAATGGATAAGTTCGTTTTGGCCAATTTACGGGCATCGACGAGGTGCCTTGTTAACCTTGTCACTTGCTGTTGCGCTATTGATGATTTAGCAGGCAGAAGCACGGTATGAATTGGAAGTGAAGCTTGACGTCCATGAACCATAAAAAACGGAGTGTTCTGTAAATACTCTTGAAATTTCGTGTTATATGCAAAAACAACATGTGGCAAAAATACGTCCCAGTCCGAATGCATCTCATTTACATTGCTAGTACAGTACTTAGAGTTAGGTTAAACTATTGCATTGTAGATGATACGCTACGGTAGTACGCTTCGATATTAAGAACATGTTACAAATCGATTTCACTAACTCAGCCATAAAAGCAGAACCATGGTCCGAGAGTAATGCTCTTGGAGTGCCATGACGAAGAAAAATCTTGTGCACCAGGAAATCTGCAACTGCTTCTGCTGACGCTGAAGGAAATGCTACAGCTTCTACCCAACGTGTGGCAAAGTCGGTGCAAACTAATACATGCACATTACCATTAGCAGTTTTATGGAAGGGACCCAAAAAATCAAGTGCTTTTTTCTCAAAAGGTTCACCAACTTAAATAGACTGTAAAAGTCGAACCGGAGGATCGCCTGCAAGTTTCTTAGTTTGACATAAATGACAAGATGCAACATAGCGTTTGACCGTTTTATATAAACGTGGCCAAAAAATAACGAACCTTGATTCTTTCCCAAGTGGCTCTAACGCCCAAATGTCCAGAGCTCGAATCATCATGATAAGACAACAATATTATTTGCCTAAGACCTCTAGGTACTAGCAACATTTCCTGACTACCCACAGGCGATTTTACAGTTTTATACAAAATTCCATTTTTCTATTACTCTTTGCAGGAGCAGCTTCTAATTCGTTAATGACTTTGCTCCATTTTGAATCTGCTCTTTGCATCTTACCAATATTTAACAGCGGTGTAACAAACACTGGAATATCTAAGGTTTCATCAGTACTATCATTAAATTCCTCTTTAATAGGATACCTCGACAAAGCATCAGAATCTTTATGACATTTACCTGGTTTATACTCAATCGTAAAATCAAAACCTTGCAAGGTCAACATCCAACGAGCCATACGCATATTAGGACTAACTCCACGTTTTAACCAATGTAAACATGCATGATCCGTTACAATTTTGAAATGCCTTCATAAATGTAAGGCCTAAACCTAGTAACTCCCCATAGGGCTGCCAAACATTCAAGTTCTGTGACCGAGTACTTAGATTCGGCCGGTGCCAACATACGACTTGCGTAAGCAACTACTTTATCTCCAACATCATGCTTTTGAACCACTACAATACCTAAACCACTTAAAGAAGCATCCGTTCTTAATTCTAAAGGTAAAGTGGGATCATAATGTGCTAAAACTGGTACAGTTACTAATACATTTTTTAGTGATTCAAATGCCTCAACCTGAGGATCTTCCCAATGAAACTTTACATCTTTACGAATCAGCAAACTTAAGAGGGAGTGCAACCCCTTTGGTTATCGCAATTCTGACTACTAGATGGCGTTAGCATCTACAATGTATTTCAGTTACGGTCTTATTTCCACTTTTTCTCAGTTATTTTCCAACGGAATAGCGTCAATCTTGTTTCTAATGAAAGAGAATTGTCTTGTCTAGAGAGGTGTGGAGCCAAAGTTATTTAAAATATATTTTTGCACTTTGGAGCAATATTTTAAGGTTGGCTGATTGAAAGATAAATAAAATCTGTAAACGTGATTGTCATCCAATATCTAGGAATTAAATCCTTTTCCTCATTAAAAAAGTGTTACTAATTTAAAATTAAACAACAAAATACCATAATATGCAGGTGTTGTTTGAAAAAATCATACCTACTCTAATCGGATTCGAACGCAGAACGGGTGTTAAATGTGACGAAGCATGTTGACAAAGAAGGGCTGGATAGCAGTTCCAACGCTCGTAAGATCCGTGCGTTCGGAAATCTGAGAAAAATGACGTTTCATATATGTATGGAAAGCTATCGACGTAAAACTGTGGCATAATTCATTGATAAATTATGCAGCCGAATACCCATCTTTCCCGTTCTTGGATTACATTAGTTGCCCGAAAGAGTGGGAAAACTAGAAAATAATTGTTTATGTTCTTGTAACGTGGATAAAAACAAAACCTTGTTCAAAAATGATTTATAAAGGCAGAAAATGCCTCAAAAATACAAAGTTAAAAAAAAAAACATGTAACTTTCCGAGGATAGTCTCATGTCCTCAGAAATTTTGTTGTTGTAATTTGTTGGTTTTTTCATGTCACATTATGATTGGGCTGGCAACAGTTGCTAGCAAGCCCTGCAATTCCAAAATGCAGTTCTGTGTGCAGTTATTACTTATAATGTATTATTTGTTTCCAGTTGGGGATGTATGTTCTTCCCTTCCCCCCCCCCCACTGACTCCATAATTTGTCAGTCCCATTTTCCCAACTGAAGAGTTGCTATTGTCGAATAATTGTAACCCCCCCCCCCACGATAATCCCCGCTTCTGAACAATTGTCATCCCCCCACAATAATTCCCCACTACCAAATAATTGTCATTCCCTTCTAATTCCCCGCTTCCGAATAATCCCCCCCCCCCCCCAAATTGCGCCTCTGCTGAATATTGACGTAAATTTCGGTTTAGGCACGTCACATCGAAATCCAGCAGATACAGTAGAAAGTAAACACGACCCGTCCGAGCGGAAATACTACCGACGAGAATGTTTTTTTTCCATCTGATGGTATTTCATTTCGCTTTAACTGGAATATTTTTAATCTGAGCGCAGGATTTTTATTCAATCTGATCGGCAATAACGGCGCCAGGGGTGGGCCATGACCCCCTCCCCCAAATATTTCACGCCACCTCCTCCCCCCCCCCCAACCTCAGCACTCAGGACACCACCATAAAAAAGTAATAAAAAATTGCAGGCTAAAACTTGAAATCAAATGAATAGACAGAGCTTCTATTTTTTAAATTTAGTTTTATATAATCATATACATAGCAAGTTTGCAATATATGTGTAGCCTAAGTTATTTTGTGTGTTTATGGGGCTTATTTTACAAATAAATTGTATTGCATTGAAGCAGTTACGGTCGGTTACGGTCAGGTTGAATTAAACGGAATAAAAGTGCCCAGTGTGGCTGCCTTGAAAAAAAAAATCCTTGGCTGTTTCAAGATGTGCCCTCTGTCGGCGCCCCAAACAATTCAGTCCTGACGCCGTCACTGCTGGTGGGAATTTTACTTTCTACATAAAGGGAATTTCCCTATTAGAATTCCTCTCATTATTAGTTACTGGTGGTAAGCGTCATTTAAAATGCGGTGTAGAGCAGCCTAACAAAAAATACAACTGCGAATGCTATACCACAGCTACGGTTGACGGCGGAGCCTCTCCCCCGTCCCGACTCTCTTTCTGTCCGATACTTAGCTTTGTTTTATACTCGTTTCGTAAGCGCATCTTTTAGCATACTTCTTTTCCCCACCGGCCTTTTTTTTCCCCCAGATGTTTTTACGACTGTCATTATATTGTGACCGAAACTGCAGGAATGCACAGGGAACAACAGTACTTTACCAAAACTACACTCGTATCGACAAATGCAAAAATATGTAAATCTCCTTCGAATTAGAAAGAAAAAAAGAGTGAGGAGGGATATTCTACAAATCAAAGAGGAGGGTAGCCAGTTAGATCATCTTTCAACAACTTCATAATTTTACAACTGAGGGAGAAAATGGGTCGAAAAGCAAATCAATCCACACCATGCCCATCGAAATCAAGAATAAAATAGATTTCTGGTATAAAATTGAATTTGTCAAGGGATTTGTTTTCCGTATAACGGGAATGTTTTAAAAATAGTAATGCAATGTGAAGGATATAACCAAACTCAAACCATTTGCCGTAAAGAAAACTTATACGGTGGCTATAGTGGATGCTCGAAGGCGTAGCGCTTCCCTTCCACCGGCGCTGCCAGCAGATGCTTCCCTCCCTCTGGCACCCCTGAAAGTGCACGGGGGATTTGGGGAACAGCCACGCTTCGTGCGAGAACGATAAACGTCCTAAACTCTCCCCATCAGAAGTGCCGGAAACTCACTTCCGGAATACACGAAGAATAAACCTCTGGCAGTATGCAGTCAGAACAGTGAAGGGCGACGCTGTGCGCAGATTTCCTTCTTTGCTTTAGTTTCGTACCACTGCATCTAAATACAGGGTTTACCTCACTAATAAAATAGTAAGCTAAAGATAAAGCTATTCCGTGGATTACTTTCTTCCTTTGGATTTTTACCTTTGGATTTTATATCTTCAGAATTTTCTTTATTTGGTTTTATTTTCCTGGATTTCCTTTGCCGTTTAGCCAAGTAACGGACTGGTTCACAGTCTTCGGCACAAAATACTACTTGCCGCCAGACAGGACAAAACATGCAAGCATACAAAAAACATGCTCCAACTTTGTGATTGAGCCTCTATGGATTGGATAGCCAGAACTTTTTTTTTCAAACAGAAAAACAATTCTATGTGATGGGAAAATAAAACCTTTATCTGATGGGAAGAAATTTCTACCTGATGGGTAAAATTCTACGTGACGGATGCACACGTTTTCTATCGGATGGACGTTCGCTCATTTCGACCTGATGGGGTTTTCGGTCTGATGGGAGGTCAGCGATTCTTCATTTTTGTGTGGGTTCGGATTTTCGGGGGGGGGGTTGTGTTTTTGCATTGTTTTATCTCACAACCCAAAACAACAAATCCTGAACAAAACCTAAAGAAATTTCAGGTAGATAATAAGGTTTCTGGCAAACCCACTTCAATAGGCCTACTGGCATTGTATCATTGCCAGTAAGCTTTATTGATACTGATACGTCACTTGATTACACGAAGAGTTTGCGGTTTGTAGGGCTTGCAGGGAGAGTTGTGGGGGGGGGGGAGGGGGTGCTGATTTTGTAACTTGAATGTGGGGAAGGGGAAATGGGGGCCTTGGATCGGAGAGCGGGGCATCGAAACGTTGTGGGCCATACTATGTCTTTCCATTTCACCGAAAGTTCAGCCCTGATTAAAATTCGGCGAAAAGGGAATTCCCGTTTCGCCGAAATACTCTATAAAAATGTAATATTGCTGAAGTTAAAGAAGCATTTCCTAACTGGAAGGACTTTGTAATTAACTGCAGTTTCTGATGAGCGAGGCACGTAATTTGATTTGAAAATAAATATTTTCCAAAACAGGAGTCGGCGAAACGGGAATTCCCGTTTTGCCGAAATCTGATCACACATTTGACCCCCCCTTTCGGAAATATTGAGTTGTCCCTGAAACCAGGGAGAATGAACTACAGAGCAAAATATCGCAGGAAAAATGAGAACGGAAATAAAAAGGCGATGAAAAAAGGACAAATAAAACCATATCGTCTAAAAAGGATCGCGAAAGCCACTCACGCTAAAAGAGCCACGGGAATTGTGTAATTGATATATGGGACTACTATACGCTCCCATTTTGTGATTTGTAGAACATCCTGCCTCATACTCACTTTTTCGTTCTAATCCGATTACACACGATTACCTGTGTTACAAATGCTAGACATATATTTTTGTCGATGTATAATTTGTTGATGTATATTAGTTTGGGTGCAGTATTGGAGCAATGGAGCGCAATCTAAGTCAATATTTGGAAGCACAACGACGTGTAACTGCAATACTAAGGACAGTTTTACGTCAACCGCGTGTGACACGTCATTTTGCTCAGATTTCCGAACGCACGGGTCTGACGAACGTTGGAACTGCTATCCAGCCCTTCTTTGTCAACATGCCTCGTCACATTTAACACCCGTTCTGCGTTCGAATCCGATTAGAGTAGGTATGATTTTTTCAAACAACACCTGCATATTATGGTATTTTGTTGTTTAATTTTAAATTAGTAACACTTTTTTAATGAGGAAAAGGATTTAATTCCTAGATATTGGATGGCAATCACGTTTACAGAATTTATTTATCTTTCAATCAGCCAACCTTAAAATATTGCTCCAAAGTGCAAAAATATATTTTAGATAATTTTGGCTCCACACCTCTCTAGACAAGACAATTCTCTTTCATTAGAAATAAGATTGACACTATTCCGTTGGAAAATAACTGAGAAAAAGTGGAAATAAGATCGTAACTGAAATACGTTGTAGACGCTAAAGCCATCTAGTAGTCAGAATTGAGATAACCGAAGGGGTTGCACTCCCTCTTAAGGACTCTGCTATAACAGCAAATCGGGGCCCAAACCACCTATAATACGAACACAATCCCAAAAATGATTTTACGTCAGTAACAGTCTTAGGAACAGGACAATTTTTTACAGCTTTAACTTTCCTACCATCAGGTTTTATACCTTCAGAAGAAACAACATGACCAAGACAAGCAATTTCCGAAAAACCAAACTTACATTTTTCCGGGTTGAATTTTAAGCCAGCCGACTCCACAGCTGTTATTACCTTTTTCAAACGGATCAGGTGCTCTGAAATTTGAATAGACAATTATGTAATCAAGATAAATAAGGCAAATATTCCACATCAACCCAGGTAAAGTTCAGTCCATCATCCTTTGAAAAGTTGCAGGTGCATTACAAAGAACAAAAGCTATTTTGTTAAATTCATACAAACCTGACTGAGTGATACAAGCAGTCTTTTCTTTATCGTCAGGATGCATAGCCACCTGGTGATATCCAGCCCAAAGATCAAGAGTAGAAAAATACCTAGATCCTTGAAGAGAATCCAAAATCGTATCAATTCTTGTAAAGGATACACATCTTTATTAGTAACAGAGTTAACTTTGCGAAAATCAACACAAAATCTCCACTTGCCATTCGGTTTAGGAACTAGCACTATAGACGAACTCCAAGGGCTATTAGAAGGTAAAACAATGCCTTGTTTTAACATCTTGTTAACCAGATTGTTGATTTTCTGTTCGGGAACCCCACGCCTATATGGAGGTTGAGAAACTGGTAAAGCATCACCTGTATCAATTCTATGACATACCCTAGTAGTTGTAGGAATAGAATCAGTCTCTTTCATAAATGTCTTCTGATGTTCTAACAAAATATCCATTAAATGTTTTCTTTCATCACTATCTAATTCCAGGTTACAATCAAATTTAAGAACTGTATCAGTGGTTTTCTAGTCAACCACCTGGAGAATCTTTAACCAATGGAGATACCTGAGCAATTCTAGTATTACAATTCAATAACCTATCTTCATTATATAATTTAGTAACACAAACTGTAGCTTTACCTGTGGTTGTACCAATTAATGAATAAGGCACACTCAATTTACTATTCCAACTCAAAATATCAATAAGAGACACTAAGCCTTCTTCAAAATCAAATTTGTTTTCTATGGAAATTGTCAAAAACACATGCGACCTGGCCGGGATCACAGTATCTTCTTCACAAATAAGTAATTTGACTTTGTCCCTGGCTCAATTACAATAATAGGTAATCCTAACAGAGTGTTAGCAGGCATGGTTTTAACAGAAGGACATCTTTCCTTATTCACTACCTTAAATGATATTACTTCTCCTTCAGGCAATACAATTTGCTGAGACTTAAATTTAATTTCAATACCCAACTGATAACACAAGAATTTCCTAGTAAAATTGGACAAGGAAAATCCTCTAAGACTGTCATTTTAACAAGTGGAATACAAGAATCAACTTGAATTTTAAGCTGCACTGCATCAAAAGGTAGAATTTTTCTACCATTTACTGCGTAAATGTTTGATTCCCTCCAAGGTTCCAATTCCAAACCTAATTGTTTTACAATAGCAAGACTAGCATGACACAACCCTGCACCTGTATGTATAACAATAGAAGTATTATTACCATTTACTTGACCTTCTACCTCTAGAAGTGTATAAGAGTTATCACCATTCACAATAATTGGCTCGGGAGGGTTTTTAGGTTTCAAGACAGCCTTACCTCCTTGAGCTGTCAATTTCAGTTTAAACGCCGTTGTTCTTTTTCTGCTTCTCTTTCTCGCTTCAATTGCCAGCAGAAGTGTTTTATATGTCCCAATTTTTTGCAATGGAAACAAGTGCGCTGTTCCCTTCTAGGTCTACCAGCTTGAGAAGTAGGCCTATCATCACTATAATTTGGTTCTTTTTGACTATCTCTCAATACAGCTTGGATTTCAGCTCGTATCATATCTCTAATACTTTCATGTGCTGGAGAAGCCTCACAACTTGTGGTTTCTATTCTTTTTGGAGTAACCGCAAATGCTGACCTCAATTCCTCACTCCTTACTGCTTTATTTTGTTGTTCTATTAAGTGTACAACAAATCATCACATGGTTTAGGGTCAAAAGTAATAACAGGCAAAAAAGTAGCACTTAAACCTTTAGTTATTTTCAGGATTTTATCCTCCTCCTCCATTTTAAGGTTTAACTTGGCCAAAGTTCTAAAACATCATAATAATAATACTGAACACTTTCAGTATCTATCTATATATATATATATAATATGCTTATGTTGGGCAAGCAAATTCATCATTATTATGCACTACAATGAAAGAGGGTGTATAATGAAAGAGGGCGAGCGACCAACAATGTCAAACAAACAGATGTGGCCTATAACAATCGACATATTGCATTAATAAAGCTAGCTCTTAAGAGCTGACTTGGAAGAGTTTCAAAGTTGGTTGAGTAACAATCACTGCATGCACAACCGTTGTTGGGTTTATTGGGCTTGGTATCAGAACAGAGAAACGTCCTCCATTGAAAATAAACATTTACCTCCATAACACAAATCAGCAGGGGTTCAAAGAGGGAGCAGAGATGGGGATATTCACACCACACAATAGGGGAAACCGGGGCCCACTACAGTGTTACGCTCAGGTATGCGGGAACCAGCTAGCCGGCGTATGATACGCCGGGGGTACAGCTAGTTTAACTGATAACGTTTGTTTAACTTAGCTCCAATTAAAGCTCTATAATTGTTAGGCTTAAAGGCTTCAACAAGTTTTTGTTTATACAAAGGCCACTGCTGAACTACTTCCCCTTCCTTAACCTCTATTGTGTTAACAAAGGCTATCAGGTCTCCCACTGCAGTTTTGAACCATTTTGCAGCAGTCCCCTCCAAATAGAGTGGCAAAAACTTGACTGTTTGTTAATCTGTCCAAGCATTACAGGTGACTACAGTTTCAAATTTATCCAACCAATCCTCAACATCTTCACTAGCTATCCCTTTAAACAATGGGATTTTAAAGATAGTCTTTAAATCGACCTTGGTTGTCATCAAAACACACAAAAAAATATCTAAAATACTAAAAAATGCTTATTTTTTAAGGTAACACTAAACCACAGTAGCACTAACGGTAGCACTCTGATTACAGCTATCAGTGCTCCATTTACAACCATACACAAAAAAGTTTATAACTAACAATGCTCCTTTAAGGCAAAACACATCAATGTTAGAAGTGCACAAATTAGCACTACTTTATATTCAAGGTAGTTAAGTTGATAACAATTTCGAGTTATTTTACCAAATGGGCCAACAACATACCAAAACTATGACGAAACAGCACCTCCACCAAAATATGTTACGAAGCAGTAACCTCGGGATCTTTTAGTAAGGGTGATTTAGGGTAATCCTGGGGCCAAAACATTCTTGCCCACCGGGGGGGGGGGGGGGGGGGTAACAACACTCAAGAATAGGCAATAAGAATTCCGTAAAAATAAAACATTAATTTTATTTACAATTTTAACCACAACCACCTAAACTGCAACAGCCAAATGGTGTTTAACATACGATGGTATGACTGGTATACCTTCAGATAACTTTGGGCATAATTTCTAAATAGTAATTCAGTTTGTTATATTCATACCAACTCGCAGCGGCAACCTGCCAGGCTAACGCTAGCCTACGACTTTTTACAATTTCAAAAATCTATTTTACTTTTTATGTAATCTTTTTTTTTCCTGCCCAAATGTCAAATTGTGGTTTCCAAATAAACAATTAATAAATCCCATACACTATAAAACATAATACACATATCAACAAAAACAAAAAGAAGGAATTCCTTAACAGAAAAAAACCAAAACCTGTACTCAACGAGAAGCCATGGCCGGCCTATTTCACGGACGCCTACCACACAACTCGTATTCGACACCAAAGTAAATATTAGATCCAAGAGTATAAATTCCAACAATTACTTACAATAATGCTACGAATTCCGTTCCCAAAATATCTCTCGTCCGCCAAATAAGTCGACCAAAGCGCAAAGTGCAAAACGCACGTGCGCACTTTTCATTTTATAGCAGCACCGACAGCCATGGTCTTGTGATCAACCACCCATAGAAATATATAAGACAAGCGATACCATGACGTCACATCCGCTTCCAGGCACGAGAAACACACGAACAAATGCCAGGTTAAATGGAATGCTTTTTATCCGGAAGCAGTTCAAGAACGTTTGCAAAGCAAGGTTAACAACAGTTTAAATTAACGGGAAACCGTGCGTCCCGTTTGGCAAAGCGCTTCAGCAAATAGCTTTCTTGGCTCAATGCTGACGTCACCAGTAAACGTTCGGCACTTTGCGAGCAAACAGGACGATCGTCGTAGGAAACAAGATGGCTGGCGTTTTTATAAAAATAACTTGTTTGTGAATATTTGGGCTCTTGGTAAAAAACACGCACGCCAGATGTTTTCCAGCACTGTGTAGACGACGTATATTTAGTTGGGCTGTTTGCAGTGAAGGGATTCAGTCTGGCAAACTAAGCAAACAATTAAAAATTACGAAATATATTTCAGAATTTGTGACTATGCACGTACGATGCGAACGATGCACTCACTCGCTACACACGTCAGTAGAAAATTGCAACGTTATTTTTTGAAAATTCGTTTTAGAAATTAGTGTTTCAGCGAGCACACAAAACTAATTATTGGTATGGGTCTGTTAGTCTCAGTAGAGTCGACCGTTAGGCTGAAAAATTTGCCATTATCTCACGTCAGTTCGATAGCGTCTACGTACAAGGGAGCGGCCATCTTGAAGCTAAGCCAAAAAAGCACCAATTTTTCTGCTTCGCGTTGCTTCGAAGCACTTTCTCAGCACCTGCTAATGGAACCGTGCGTCCCGTTTGGAAAAGCGCTTCAGCGCTTATCAAAACCACTGTCCAGTTTTCGTGAGCGCTTCGTTTGCTGAAGCGCTCATGACTGTCCTGTTTGCAGGCGCTGAGAAAGTGCTTCGAAGCAACGCGAAACAGAAAAATTGGTGCTTCATTGGCTTAGCTTAAAGATGGCCGCTCTCTTGTACGTGGACGCTATCGAACTGACGTGAGATAATGACAAATATTTCAGCCTAACGGTCGACTCTACTGAGACTAACAGACGCCATACCGATAATTAGTTTTGTGTGCTCGCTGAAACACTAATTTATAAAACGAATTTTCAAAAAATAACGTTGCAATTCTTGATTTCCTACTGACGTGTGTAGCGAGTGAGTGCATCGTTCGCAAGTACGTGCAGTCACAAATTCTGAAATATATTTCGTAATTTTTAATTGATTGCTTAGTTTGCCAGACTGAATCCCTTCACTGCAAACCGCCCAACTAAATATACGTCGTCTACACAGTGCTGGAAAACAACTGGCGTGCGTGTTTTTTCCCAAGAGCCCAAATATTCGCAAACGAGTTATTTTTATAAAAACGCCAGCCATCTTGTTTCCTACGACGATTGTCCCGTTTGCTCGCAAAGCGCCGAACGTCTACTGGTGACGTCAGCATTGAGTCAAGAAAGCTATTTGCTGAAGCACTTTGCCAAACGGGACGCACGGGGACAGTAATGAGCGCTTCAGCAAACGAAGCGTTCACGCAAACGGGACAGTGATTTTGATAAGCGCTGAAGCTCTTTGCCAAACGGGACGCACGGAAAGGTGAGAGTGCTAGCTCACTGTAGAAAACCATTAAAAACCGAAGCAACACAACAGTTCGTTTTTAGCTGGCAAGAGTCAATTCACGGATTCACGTGATCATTGTTCGCAAAGACCAAGAAGCTGCTCCATAGCAATACCCCAATCAAAAGATTGTCCGGGCTAGCGATAATTTCCATTTACTAATGTTCTGGTCGAAATCATAATTTCTTGTTGTGTTCTCTTCTCGTAGAATGGCTGAGCAGTCGGCATAGCTGTGAGTAGCGTTTTAACATGTTTTAATAATTCTTTATAAAAATAAATAAGCGTTTGCCCACGTTTTCCTTGTGATTTTTCGTACTGGAAGGACAAAAGGAGTGTTAAGTTAGCTGAAATTAGTTGCTAGCAGCAAAAAGGTGTTTTCTGCATAATTACCCAAAAAACTGTGCCTATTTTTATTTTTGGCGAACGAACAAATAGCAAAAAAAAAATGTAAGAAACGGCTTTATACCCCTGAGCATATTTGAGTTGTAGCATTTGAAATGCAATCACTACTTTCATATCTTTAAATTATATGAATAGCTGCGTTGTGATTGCACACAGTTCATTGCATGTCAAATAGGATGAACGAGCTACAAGGAAATACTTATCTTTTTGGTTCGTCTTATAATACAGCGATATAAGGACGCAATAAGGCTGTAAGCACGCAATCTCAGAAGGGGACTTAGTATCATAGAAGTCTTATTCACACCAAACATCGAAAGACGTGTTAATGGAGAAAAATGAGGTGAACACAGGGGTATCTCAGCTTTGGAGTGTTTTAAATACAGGTAAAAGGGAAAAAAATAACCGATGTCAGGTGCATATTGCATTTATAATACAAATCCTAGAATTATGGTCACCTGATTTCAAGGGAATTAATGGTAGGTAGGTAGAGATGCGTAAGAAGTTCAAAAAAATTGCCTGAAAATTTTCAAGCCACAGGAAAATTTTCCACTGATACCCATGTTAGATAACTTTGCTAGAAGCTTGGCATGTGTCACGGAATCGAAAGCTTTGGCGAAATCAATACATAAAAAGTCAACACTGGTTTATCGTCTTTCCTTGATAGCGTCCATTCATTGAGATAGGTAAGAGCTGAAGGGTCGTCGAACGACTTAGAAGAAAGCCATATATTGGTCATCTGGTATAAGATTAAATGAATATGATTGGTTTAAAAGTTCATCCCGTATAATCTGCTCAAGAATTCTACATGGAACACATTTGAGCGTAATCGGCCGGTAATTTATCGGCTCGGCCGTATTACCCTTCTTAAAAATATGCACAACATTTGCGTACCTCCAACTGTTAGGTACAGTGCCCGTGTTTAATGATCTTTCAAGGATAAAAAACAAGGGTCGATACAGTTGACGAGCAAGTTTCTTGTAAAAAGTTGACGAGAATCCATCTGGACAAATTGCCGTACTGTTCTTTCAATTTATTGAGATGCTGTAAAATGGTTTCTGTAATGAAATTGACATTCAAGTTTATTTATTATATTGATATTAGTATTATGGTTATTCCACGGCTATCCAGGAACAGGAACGTCGAAGTCCAACTAGTTTTCGTTATGATCTTTACCAATGAAGTTGTTACAGAACGTATGGTTTAAGGCATTAACCTTCTCAATTTGATTCGTTAATATTTTAATATTGTAGTGCAATGGTGGGATTGGTTTAGTTGTCTTCGTGTTCTGTCTGAAAAATTGTAGAGGGAACCCATAGTGTCCACATTTAAAATTTTTTGCTCAGACGTTATTTCGTGCATCTTTCATAGCCGTTTTAATTTATAGCTGCAGGTTTTGTACAATTCCAAATTTGTAGGAGATTGGTTTGACTTCAACGTTTCCATAGAGACAAATAATCGTCTCTTTAAGTTCGGATTAAAAAAAAAGGATGATGTGCGTGCGTGCGTGTTTGTACCTCTACTCCTCTGGAACCAAGGCACCTACAAAGATCGGAGTTATACGACCAAACGAAAGATAATTAAATTTCGTTTCGGATAGGCCTATTATTATCGCTGTAACTTGAGTTTATGACCCTCAAAGACGCGAAAAACCCTGAAAAAATAACGTCAAAGTTTTTTTTTAACCTTCATGGTGTTCGTTCATGACGTCTTAGTCTGTTCATGCAAAGTGACAAACAAACCGACTTGAAGATATTAGTTACGTACTGAGAAGATTTGGAAAAAGCGGCACGCAATTAATAGCCTAAAAGACGAGGTATTTTGCAATACACCACATATAGATCTTAAAATTGGTTTTGTATTGCATGGAAAAATCAAAATTATAGACCTGGTTTTAAAAGGGTGACGGTCAAACATTCGTGTTTCTGAAGCACGAAGGTGCGTGGATTGAGTGACCAACGCGAGCGATTTCCACGCAAACTAAACCTTTCCAATGTGTGTTTCACTTTGCTCTATCAATCTTTCATCTCTCACCTTCGTCGGGGATTAATTCTGGAGGAGAAGCCGCCAGAAGTATAGTTAGTATACGTGCAAACAAGCAAATCGTTGGTTTGGAATGATGTAGGTGAAATACAGACGTGCTAAGGAATGTGATGACCGAACTGCGAGCACCAATTGCAATTAGTTTGTATCGAAATAATCAGTACAGCGATTTTGTGATGTTCTTGGAATCAAAGAAATTACATGAAGCAAGGATCGATGCCAATAGAGTGAGCGAAGCGAACGATATGGCTAGTCTAACTAAATAGCTCTGAATTCTTTCCACCTCTGCGATTAGGTATTGTTGTGTGGGGTTTCAGACTATACATGCACAAGAAATTAAACCTCGGAGAATTACATTCAGGGGCGTACTGGGAGGGACATTTAGGCCCGGGAAATGGGTAATGTAGGCCCTTCTCTTGTGGCGTTTCACAGGAATTTGTCATTATGAAAAAAATTTCAATAGGCCCTGACAGGCCCTTAGGGCATAGGCCCCACGGGAAACCTCCCGTTTTCCCGTATGGCCAGTACGCCCCTGATTACATTATACAGGGTGAATCAAAAGTATCGACCCAATAGAATTTACAGCTGCATGATTTCGTTTAGCCACCAAACAACCATCGATCGTATAGTCACCACGAAGGGGGCCACATATCATGATCATTAAAGGGTGCCCCGACCCTGCCCCATAAAATAAATTTTCTACTTCCGGTTCCTTTAGGAATAGGGCATTGGTCCTAATTTGAGATATGTGCGGGCAGTTAATTCATGGTGAATGCAGAAAACAGCATGTAAATCGGTCAACAATAGCATGAGCTATGACCAAAACAAGTTAGTGCAAATTAATGTTGGCTTCAGTGCGTAAAATAATACCCTGAGCCGTTGTGTGAATTGGTTGATCAAGACACACGCTAGTTTGTCGCCCGTCAAGATAAATGATAATATCCAGATAATATGTATATATGAGCATGGCGACCACTAGACACGTTGTGTCTTTACAGCAGGGGTAGTTTGGCTGTTTTCAGCCATCTGAGGATAAATAACTATGCGACAGAAAAGGCTGAAGCTTGTTTAATCGGGAAACTTTGGTCGCCTGACAACATAAAAGTCACTATTAAGGACACAGCTTAACGTTTTCTTGTTGAAAAAACGACGTGAATAACACACGCTAGTGTGTCGCCCGCCAAGATAAAACGAGAACATCCAGATAATATGTATATATGAGCATGGCGACCACTAGGCACGTTGTGTCTTTACAGCAAAGGTAGTTTGGCTGTTTTCAGCCATCTGAGGATAAATAACTACCAGACAGATAGGCTGAAACTTGTTTAATCGGGAGACTTTGGTCGCCTGACATCATAAAAGTCACTATTAAGGACACAGCTTACCGTTTCCTTGTTGAAAAAACGATGTGAATAACGTTGAAATTTGCCTAATTACTACGAATTATTGGTAACGCTCTTTTGTATCACGAAAATAAATTCTTCCATGCGGTGGATAAAGCTGTTTCTTAGCTCATTTTACAGGTATTGATCTGGAGATGTGTCCTTTTCATATGGCTTCTACTGATTGGTCAAGTGATTGATTGTTTTACATTGTTTTAAACATTGTTTTTATTCAACAATGCCAAACTGAACATTAAACAAATTCGTGCGTTTGCAAGGAGATACTGTAGTACCAATAAAAACGCTAATGAAATGAAAAGGTGATTGCTATCCTCAAAATCTAGCGAAACCAAAAAAAAAGAAGAAAAAAATGGACCAGAAAACTAGGTTGGCGTTTCCATTTCATAATTACTAAGAAAAAAATGGATTTCATCGATTTGGACCAAAGAAATCTGACATCTACCCCAAAACAAAACTTGTTAAGGATTCCCGCCAAGCTTATCGGCCGTGTGTAGTCGTGATATCAAACGCCAAGCTCTTTCGCCAAGCTAATCCCACCGACTAATACTACAAACGTTAAATGAAATAACTGAAAATTGCGCTGTAAGCAATTTTCATACATTTCATTTAACCTTCGAACTATTACTCGGTGGAATTA
>JAHWFP010144844.1:0-10321 GCA_023313725.1 Lithobius niger
TGTGGGATTCGTGCCAGTCAGTGGGCATCTTGGAACCGGTACCGTATGGTGGACCCGTCAATGCCATAATGTAAGGTGTTTTACAACTTTTATATATCTCTGAGGAAGGTACCGCATTTTCAAAATACTGTGTACCGGAATATAAGTGTGTCTTTAACTCTGTCTGTGCCTCGTGTCTTTCGTATATAGCAGCACTAATATAGTAGCTTTCTTTATTAGCTTATTCAAAGAAAACAGGGAAATGCAGGACTTTTTCCGAAATGTGGGAATAGCGACGACCCCCCCCCCCTCCCCACGAAACTCTTACAGCGTGCATACACGTAGGTGGCAATGTGCCAACGCTATGATTTTTTCAAGCCGCCTTTCTCGAGTCGGGAGCGCTAAAATCCTAAAGCAAATTTCCGGAGTGTCTTCAACCTCAGTGACGGCTCGTGCCAAGCGAGAAGAGTATATAGGCCGGAAGTACCCCGTAATGAATAGTTAACGAGGCAGAAGAGCAAATCCCTGGCAAAGGGCAAAAGAATAGATTAAACCGTAGCCTCGTCTCCCTGAGGTAAATAATTCTCAATCTTAAAACAAAGTGGGTTTCGCGATAAAGTATATACACTGAACTTAAGAAAGCTTTTTTTTTTATCACCCTTAAATCCTTATAAAAATTAATACTTTAAAGGTGGGGGAAGATGGATGAAGGGAGGGAGAGAGTCGAAGAAGATAGTTATTAAGGAATATTTCCGGAGAAGTGACTCTTCGTGAACTGATGTGAAGCGAGTTTTGGTGAATCTGAAAAAAAAATCGTTGAGAAACTTATGAATCTACGTGAGCCCTCAATTAAGGACTTTGGTCTAATCTTTATGAAACTAGAGATTCTTTGTGACTTCTTGGAGATTCTCGACAAATTTTATTTAGGGTTCATCAAAATTAACCTCATAAGAAGTTAATTGTGATCAACCTTAAATGAAATATGAAGATCTGCTTGAGTTGTCATCATGACGAATATTGGTTAATAACTACGAGTTGTGTGTGTAACTGTTGAGTCTGAACGAATTTATTTGAATCTTGGGAGTCAAGTGAATTTAGGTGAACTTAACAAAACTGAGTCATTTAATTCAGAATTAAGTCCATTTTGTGAATCTTTGCGCCTCAGAATCTTTGTGAGCCATTTAATTCTTGACGACTAAACGTCTGAGTTTAAGAAACCATTGTGAACCATGGGTTTACATTTTAATTCTTATCAGTTAAATCTTGGTGAATCTTAACGAATCTGTGTGAGTTGTGAGTCACTTTTTTTATTATTAATTTAATGGGGCTGAATTCAACTAAAGCGATTCTGCGGTCAAAATAACAATTTATTTATACATAGAGTGAACATGGACGTGGAAATTAATTAAATTTCCTCATTTAGATTTTAACATTTTGAATAGCAGTTTCATTTTGTCGAGTGTAATTCTTCCCTCCTTAATTTTCTTCCTAAATTTCTTTATTCGTACCTTCCCCCCCCCCCTCCCCACCACCCAGGCCCCAAAAAATTATTCATTTTCACAATTTTTTCCCATTTCCTCAATTTATCTTTGATATAGTGTATACAAGGATGCGTAATATTTTCCATCCTCGGTTGTTTAACGTCCTAGACAATTTTTTTTTAACGTTTCTCTCTTCACTGATATATTTACCGCTTCCTTGGTTACACATCACGTTGCGTGGCCAGTCACACGTCTGGAGATCAGTGCTGAAGTACAATCCTCCCGTACAGCTCTCATGAACTGCCAATCCGAAGACGCAAACGAAATACCGACTGCAGTTGTTCTTGTCCGGGAAGTATCCGAATTGGTCCGGGCACGTGAAGTCCACTTTCTCGTCCGTGTCCGGAATTTGCCCCGCCCCATCTGAAAATAGACGAAACCGGATAAGAAGGTTGAAAAATCAATTATATTCTCTCACGAAAATTTCTCTTTTCAGTGTTGGCTATCGGTCAATCTTTCAAAAATATTGCAAAGACTATCATATATGCAACAAAAAACAGACAATATATACAGTGTAGGATTAAGTCCGGGAACCCCTCGGGAACCCCGGAGAAGCCCCTACTACAGGAGGCCCTTGTTTTTAACAAATGTTTTTTTCTCTTTTTTTTTTCAGTTTGAAATGAATTAGTATGAAAATTGCACCTTTAAGTTGCAAGAAAATGTTTCCAGTCTACGCCAATTTCTTAAAAATAGGCTAGCTTCCTGGACTCTGGCCTGTACTTCACTGCACTGGGAAGCTTGCTGCTCTCCCCCCAGCCCCCCCCCCTTCCAACGTACACTGTGAAGACGATGTGTACTAACAGTACACATGAATGTGTACCTTCTCAGCCTCCACACGAGTTGTGTACTGGCAGTACGCAGTCTGTGAAGCGACAGTACACATTCTCGTCACAGCTTGTGTACTACCAGTACACAAATTGTGTACTCTCAGTACACATCGTCTTCACAGTGTAGGGGCCCACGGCCTGTGCAGTACATTCCCAGGGAGGTCCTACGACGCCCACTCCTCCCCTGTTCATAATATATACAGTACATCACTGTTAAACAAATTTCCGTAAAATTACGGAGCAAATAATTGGGGCCGACCGCACACTGAGCGACTTGGCCGCGCGGCCAGGTCGCTGCAGCCAATGATGATGCTTATCGTTTATGTAAAACCATGCACTAATCATTTTCATTGGCTGCAACAACCTGGCCGTGCGGCTAAGTCGTTCAGTGCGCGGGCGGCCGTAATCTGTTTTACGGTTTCTCTTTTAACCGTAAAAGTGTAGGCGGCTAAATACTAATTGATCTGAATGTGGAGTGTTGGTTTTACGTACTTAGGTGTAATATGCCTCTACCATTACAGATGAAACACATATTGGCACTCCAAACATTAAGGTTTACAATGCATTCGGAGATTATGTCTGAAAAAACTAAAAACAAATTGCAAATTTTTTGTATTCCATAATTTTATGGCAATTTTTGACAGGTGCATTTCTTATTTTATAGATATATTACAGCTGGATGTTTTTTTTTTTTTCTATATCTCCTTAGATCGAGTCATTCTTTATCCTACCTGGTGACTCAGTGATCCCACAATCGATTGACCCAGAATCCTGTTACCCGGACTGATCCCTGACCAGACCTGGCCTGGTGAAACAAAATGAGGCCTCATTTCGTCAAAAAGCAACAAAACCTTACAACACAAACAGCAGGAACAACAGATTTTAACTGAAGTTCGGCAGACAAGATTTTGCCAAGTTTATTAATCGAAAAAGCCGAAAATTTCATCTTTAAAAACTAAAACGGTATATGAATGTGATAATTCCTTTCTGTCTTTGCAATAAAACCGTGTCTTCATTTTAATCTGTGGCTTTTGTCTGTGGTTTAATCACTAACGGTGGGGATATCCAGTTGAGGTCTAAACTAGCCCCGGAGTAGCTTAACCCTGGATATAACTAAACCTCGACCTGGCAGTTAGTGGACTGGAGAAAAAAGTTGGTGATATCCATGTTGGACTAAGGCCGCCCGCGCACTGAGCGACTTGGCCGCGCGACCAGGTTGCTGCAGCCAATGAAAATTATTAGTGCGTGGTTTTACATAAACGGTAAACATTCTCATTGGCTGCAGCGACCTGGCCGCGCGGCCAAATCGCTCAGTGCGTGGGCGGCTTAAGTTGGGGTTTTGTTAGCTCTTTACTCTTTAGACCTCGACCTTTAGGCTAAAGTAAGCCATCGATATACTTATGTTAAAATGTTGTTAGAGCTCAGGAATAACGCTAATTCTGGATGGATATCACCGCTTTTTACATCTCGGGGCTATCTACTCAGTGTTAAGTTAGTCCTCGACCAACAGGCTAAATATTGCTTAGTCCTCGATTTAGGAATTAAGTTCAATGAAAACTCATCAAAGCCGAAATTTAAATGGTTCGTTTGTTCCGTTTTATGTCGGCCTAGCGTGTGTCTAGACAAACGTCAGCCAATACCTCATTCTGCCTGTCGTTCATTCTCTGTGGCTCTTTAGCCGCATCTTCTGTCTTTTGTGTTAACTAAATAAACGACAGCTAAAACCTCATTCTGCCTGTCGTTTATTCTTTGTTGCTCTTTAGCCGTATTTTGTATTTTGTGTTAAACGAAAGAACGTTAGCCAAAACCTCATTCTGCCTGTAGTTCATTCTCTGTGACTCTTTAGCCGCATCTTGTCTTTTGTGTTAAATGAATAAACATTAGCCGAAACCTCATTCTGAATTCTCTGTGGCTCTTTAGCCTAATCTTCTGTATTATGTGTTATATAAGTAAACGTCAGTCAAAACGTCATTTTGCGTCCTCTGTTTTATTTTTGTCCTTCCCTTGTGGCTCTTTAGCCGCATCTTCTGCGATGTTTTTCTGTGGCTCTGTTAGCCGCAACTTGTCTTTTGTGTTAACGACATAATAGACAATCTCATTTTCGTGCCAATCTCATTTTCTACTAGTCATTTGCGTGTAGCTCTCAAGATTGTGCACTGTAGTATAGGTCGAAGTTAGGCTGAATTCATCCACATATTGGCGCACATAACCAACGTGTTAACGCACCTTTCTCTTCACATCTTTTCTTCCTGCTTTTTTTTCTTATTCCGGTGTGTGGATGACAATTGGTTAAACCCACCCACGGTTTTCGCTTTTTTTTTTTAGATACTTTTTATTTTGTTTTTCCACAGGCTGCTTTTAAAACGTCAACCTGCTCAGGTAAGCCTACATTATTGCGTATTATTTATATTTTGTTTTCATAACTGAAAGCATCCTTTTTATAGAATTATTTACAACAACAGCACGACGACGCCGCCACAGGTAAGCTTTAAAATATTCCTGTTATCGTAACGAAACAAGCGCGTGCCTTTCATTTGTCTTGTGGCGCATCCTCTTATTTCTTTTTCTTTTTCCTTCCATTTCTTTCTTTTCCTGGTTATTTTAGACGCTGTCCTCGTAAATATCTTGGCCTTCTTTATTATGCGAAAATGAAATTACGAATTGCACGAGATCGTATTACATAAAATAAAATTTTAAAGCGCGAAACGGAAAAAAAAATAGTAACAATAAAAATAAATAAAAACAAAATGGATCCCCTGAGGATCCATTACAGAGTTAGCTAAAGGAACGAGTGCGGACCTGCCCTTTTAACAAACATCCGGATAGCAGCAAACAGAAACTGTTGGCGGGAGGGGGGGGGGGGCGCGAAGCATTAAATTTTTAACAATAAATTTATAGTAGCGCAGTTAAAAATTGTTGCTAACGTCTTTTTTTTTTTATTTAGCCCGAAGCCATCGCTCGCTCCGGTTCCATATTAGAACGGTTTATAGCGAGTGTGCGGGAGAGTATAAAGAACAACATCTGATCCAGTTCCTCGTAAACTGTTTTTTTTTCTCTCTGCGAATTTCAAGTCCCATTAACGAGAACGACTTGTTTCATAGGGACGGAGTGACGACGAGATAAACGAATAAACAGGAAGCTATGTTATTTAGGAAAGTGAAATCGGCAACTTGAGCTGCACTGCTTTTTGTCGGGCGTTCCTAAAATGGTACTAAGTAACAGTTATACACCCCTGGCGAACTGTATCGGATTTATCGTCCGATGGGCGATGTCCCGCACGTGGCCAATCCGCGAGAACTATACGTCAAGAGACGTCGAGGCCGAAGGGACATCCATGTAAGCAAGAATTTATAGGGTTGGGGAGGAGAATTTGTGACTGAGGCCCATTCTGAAACGTCTTAGATGCATTCGTATTAGTTCCGTCTGAGTTTATAGACGGCGCCACGAGTTTTACGTGGGAATTTCTACTAGGTTTTCAGCCTAAAATTAAACTGAACTATATGAAACTAGCTTGTATTTAATTATATTTAGTTTAGCTTAGTTGTAATTTAGTTTACGTGGAACACGTGGCGCCCTCTGAAAACTCTGATGGAACTAATTGGAATGGATCTAGGACGTTTCAATAGTGACTTTTTAGAGTTACAAATTCTCCTCGCCAACCCTATAAATTCTTGATGTAAGGGATATTAGAAGATTTTCCGTTATACTGTTCTACTGTATACGTTTTTCCAATTATGCTATTTTCCAGTTAGACGATTTACCCCCCCCCCCCCCTTTTGTTTGTATGCAGGTTCTGTTTTACCGCGACATATTGCCACGTACAGGGAATTCTCGCAGCAAATACCATTCGATCCTAATTCAAGCGTTATCACTCGTTGTATTCCCAATGCAAGAGTTCGATGTTTTTAATTTTTATTTCTATTTTTATTTTCATGTTTGGAATGGAACTCGCGAAGGAGAAAAATTATCAGTATTGAACCAGCATTTTTGTTTTGCTTTGGAGGTTTGACGTGCACAACCAGCAGACGGAAGGCGATAGGGACAATTTTGCTACGCAATTCCTAACGGAAATTCGTAGGATCTTTTACATGCCACAATTGACATGAGCACGAGACATCCCATGGCTCTTCTATTCTGGCGTTACTACAGCAAACATTCGCAACGATTAAAAAAAAAGTTTGCTTCGGTAAACTATCACCAAAAAAAATTGTTAGGTAAACACATAACGAAGCGAAATGAATAAATCTTGTTGCTGAAAGGCACGTATAAAATCGAACGTGACAGATATGCCATTTTTTTTCTTGAAAATTAATCACAGCATTTTTCTCTACACCTCAACTAAATTTTTTTATCTGATAATTGCGCTTGTTATATTTTGCGCTCTGAGGATAGCACACGCATATTGTGGCATTTTAAATTTTAAATTAACAAGTAATGTCGTCGGGCAGATAACCCAGTTTGGGTTCGTGCTCACCAAAAAAAAAATAACTACAACGAACAACAGGAAAATATTGCTGTAACTTGAGTTTCGCACATGACCTTATTTATTACGTAATTCCGCCAAATTGCGCCTCTTCAATTAAGAAAAATTAAAATCAATAAATCATTTCCAAAAAAATCGGCACAGATGTGTTGATCCCACAGAAATAAATCTTGTTGCTGAAAAAAAAACAATAAATGAAAATCTAAACTGACTCACGGGTAATTTTTCTTTCCTGTCAAATAATCAGATCATTTTCTCCAAAACCCAATTAACTTTTTTGTTTGTTTGATCGGATAATTGTGCTCGTTAACGTTTTATCGTGATTACCAGGGAAATATGATCCTCTCCTTTTCACTTCCTTGAAGGTGGAATCAGACATCATTAGTGAGGTGACCATTCTGGATTATCGAATGGCCAGTCATTTGCTTCCGTATTGACGAATTTTACAGGTAGACATTTTTGGCGTCTATCTGGCGACGATCTTTTCCGTACCCGTACATAGTCACGGCGCTACTTCTAGGATGGCCAATCGTCGGGGAGCTGATGTTTCGCCGTGTACGGATACGGTTCGACCTGGGGTGCGTTTGAAAATTAATCTGGTTGCATCAAGCAAAAGTAACTCTCGTCGCTTCTACACGTCATGATTTAGTAGCATTTTTAACCCAAAATCGTCACTAGAACGATTCGTCATCGTATCGACGCTCATTCTCGTGACAGCAATAAACTACAAACCGTATTATTTTGAACAGCAAGCATGAGTTGTTTACGTACCCTTGCTGTTTAGATACGTTAAAGATTTAATCACTAATTACTGAAGCTTAATTTTAGAATTATAACACCGAACCTTCTTCCGTCTGCACCGAACGCAATATAAACTCATCCACCTGACACAGCCGCCAAATAAACGCAACGCCCCCCCCCCCCTCCTTGTTTCTAACTTGTTTCTGATTGGTCGATAGTCGATTCGTTTGCAATGTTAGCCCCCTGTCCCCCAGTTACAATCAGGAACCAAGCTCGGCGACCATGGCTTGTTAGGTTGTTTAGTTTACTGCCTGAACGTAATTTGAATGCTATATGTACAGGCAATCGTCGCACATC
Organism: Lithobius niger; assembly: GCA_023313725.1. Classification (NCBI taxonomy): domain Eukaryota; kingdom Metazoa; phylum Arthropoda; class Chilopoda; order Lithobiomorpha; family Lithobiidae; genus Lithobius; species Lithobius niger. Next base: position 7,929 of record JAHWFP010144844.1, read on the forward strand.
GGCATGGAAAATTACTGTCAGTTGAAATGCACAAAATTTTACTAGGAACTAATTGATTTTTCAAGGAAACTATTTATGGGCGACTCGAGGAAAGAGATTTCACGATTGTCACGATGGTATAACGGAAGAGGCAATTTTAATCGAAGCTTTACGAATACGGCAGGCTTTCTTGCGCATTGCCATCTGTTGACAGACTTTAGAAGCCAGCTCAGTTTTAAAAATTCGTCACTTGGCGTTAATAGATGGCGCCATCTACCAACCACCCGTCTTGCCTCCAGTACGTTTCTGGTGGCATTAAGGCAGCCTCGTGTTCTATCGGCTTTGCTTCAATACACACACCCAACACTACATTCTACTTCTACATTGGCTTACTGTCAGGACAGCGAAAATCCTCCTTGTTCCCAAGTAACCATCAGTTACACCGCTTTACAGTGAGCTGTTTTAAAACGTGAACTGTTTTATATTCACGATTATGTGAAAACGTTTTTCTCGTGGATATCGAACGATACAGTTTCGATAATACGGGAAACGAAGCGCCGAAAAACATATATAATAATAATAATAACATACTTGTTGCAAACGCAACCGGAATGGAAAGGACCTGGTGGTCATTCACTGCCATCCAAAGTTAAAACAAAAAATTAAAAATTAAAAAAGTTTAGGATTTTAAGAGTTTAAAACGAAAACTATGGCCCGGTTGAGGAAGGGGAGCTGGTATTAGGTTGTGGCCACGAATGCATTACCGCCAAGGTTAGACCTACCAGGGACACAATGGTCCCCGATGGTATCGCCAAACGTGAGGGACAATGAGGGAAAAAGCTAATTATCATTGTTAATGTTTCTTTAAATATCGTCATAACAACAGCTTGACAATGTCATGTTGCGGTTGTTTACTGAAACATCAGAAGTTATGATTTAAAGGATTAGACAGGACGGAAAGCCAAATGGGCTCGAAGTGATAAATATATATGGATGCAACCCCATTTACGTTGCCTTTAGGACATAAATGTAAGATGACTGAGTGGGAATTTAAACCACAACTTTTGAAACAAAAGGCCGAAATCCTACCGGTTGTGGCTTATAGGACTTCGGCCTTTGATTTCAAAGGTCGTGGGTGCAATTTCCCGCTCAGGCAGTCTGACGTTTAAGTCCGAAAGTCAATGTAAATAGGTTGGCATCCGTATTTATTGATTTAAAGTACGACCTTTTAAATCAGGGTCTAAATAGGATTACAGTGTTAGGCTACGAGAGTAAACTTGTAATTGTATTTAAAAAACTTCAAAGTCCTCCCAAGCGTTCGAACCAAAGTTCGTATAGTGGTCTAACTAACTATTGTTGCTTCAACTTCCTTAAGCTGAGTTTAAGATATAATAATTCCCTTGGGATATAGGAATAGATAGGTACGAGTCGGAAGACGGTGTTTATGGGAAAACCGCAAGCAAAATGTGGCCAACTTCAACACGCCGATTAACACTTGCTCAAGTGTGAAAAATGGAAACAATCGAAAATCAAGCTGATCTCCGATCGTTGACTCCGAACATTAAACGCCGAACGTGTAAAACGAAGAAACAGAGGTAAGAAAAAAAAATCAATGGGCAACCCACGAACCCACGTGTTCCGCTCTTGCGCTCATTTCGTTGATCGAAAAAGAGCAACGAGAACGTGACTTCGGGGGATTAAAACATAAATAAAGCTCAGTTTAATACGAACGGACGGGCGAACATATACGCGAACAACAAACAAGGAACCATTGTCGCGAATCAACCACCTCTGAAAACCAATCCTCGAGGCGAAGGAAAGATGACAGTGAAAGATGGACGGAACATTGCGGGGACATTGTGTTGCTGTAAATTATCCCGCCTCAGGCTTAACGATCAGCAAATGGTCCATCTAGTGCCATCGTTATTAGAATGCCCTCCGGACATGGACCGACACGATGGTTTGTAGGTGGTGAAGGTGGTGGTAGTGGTGGCGCAATGAATGAATGGAAGTACCTAAAGGGGAGAGGAAGAGGTGGCGGGAGATGGGACATCATTAGCGATCTTATCGGTATTATTTCGTAATGCAGATCTGGCGGTGGAACGATTTCAATTCCTGGTTCGGATGGACACTGTAGGTCCGGACTGGCGAATTGATCGAATCTGTACAGCAACGGTTTTCCTGGATACTACGATAAAACATATCAGGAACGTCTGATTGCCCTAAACCTACCAACACTGGAAGTCGAAATGTGTCGATTAATTGCGAACCCGGCCCTCACCTACGGTCTCTTCAGTGGCGTAACTACTGCGAGGCAGAGGAGGCAGACTTTGGGGGCCCCCCCTGACTGCCCCAAGTTTAAAATTCGTTTGTAACCGCAAAATATGAGAGTGCACGTTTTTGCTATAGTTTCA
>JAHWFP010144845.1:0-18077 GCA_023313725.1 Lithobius niger
CCCAGAAGTTGCAGCTAATGAATCGCCGAGAATTAATCCGCGATTGATGGCCCACACAGAATTAATCCAGTAGATGTGAATGAAGAGTCACAGAGAATCAACTCAGCAGATGCGTTTTAAGAGCCACAGAGAATTAACCCAGAGAAGTGACCCAGAAAATGCATCTCGCGAACCACAAAGAGGTGAATACACTGATACCGATTCAGTAAGAAGTAAGTAAGTAAATCTTAAAACTAAAACGGTGGGGCTGAAGAGCTACACTGCTAGGAGCAATCTTGACTAAAATACAATAAATGTGATGTATTTGGAAGTCGTGCATTTTTAACGTCATCTAAAAGACACACATGTCCAAATTAAAGGGATTACACATCATGACAGTCAAATGTGGCATTAAAACGTTATTCTCGCGACTAATTATGTTCTATTTACGTAATTTCCACATCAACCGTCCTGTAACGAGACTCTTACTATGCATGACGACAGACTGGCGTAATTATGCAGATCAGTGGGTGAGCGGCGAAGCGCTTTCGTTTAACGTATGCAGCTCAGTGGTGCTCGTGATTCTTGTCTCTTGTACTATCACTCACTCAGCGTGAATAATCCTTTGATTCCCAAAGTTTTTGTGCCTCAACGCGTGAAGGCAGGATCTCTATTCCCCGAGCCAAGTTCATTTAGCCTGTTAATCCCTCTAATCAATCGCTTTTAATCCGACAGTAGTACTATAAATAAAACGTGGAAGCGCCGTGAATCCCCAAGCTGCAGCGCTGTCGTGATATAAGGACATGAAGGGTTGGATTATTATTTAACGTTCTTTTTTTTTTATGGGATAGGGGAAGGGATAGTGCTTGGTGAGGGGGTGGGGGTTTTATTCATAACGGCTGCGATAAAACCTCATATTTTTCTCTTTCGCACCTTCGTGTCTGAAGCACAGCTTGTTTTTAATTAGCCTAGCAGTTTCGCTTTCGGTTTTCGACAAGGTTATTTTTGTTTCACGCATGCGTGAGAGCCGAAGGATGTGCAACGCTCGAAGACGTGGGTGCAACGCTTGGAGACGTGGGTGGGTTTGTTGGGATTGATTTTTTTTGTTGATAAATTTAAAATTAATTATTTGCATTTAATTAATCCTTTGAATCCTTTCAGGGTTATTAATTTTGTTTGCTGTTCTTTTTTTTGTTTCTGTTTTGCTGTTTACTTTTACAATACTGCTTTGAAAAAATGTTAGATGATAATGAAGTATTATGAGAAAAAGTGAGATCCTATGGAAAAGTGAGGTCCAAAGGGAACCACTGCGAGCATTAGGTCATCAGTCCCAGTATCAGGTCGTCCAATATTGACGTTGGTAGGAGCTGAGGCAGGATGAGTCACTACAGAATGTCCTACTTATATTTCATGGCAGCATCCTATATTTTTTTCTAGTTTATCCTACGTGTACAATTTCTCAATATGGTGCTGGTTTGATAATGATCACCAGTCAACTGAGTGACCTCCGCCGTTTTTTGTTATTATTTTTATTCGTGTGAACAAGGGCATCAATCAGTATGTGAGTTTTGGGCGAAAATTAAAGTCGTGTTCTTGGTGGTACATGTGGGAATTTTTTTCAGTAAAGGGCGAATCACGTACACTACGTAGGTTAATAATTAAAATTGTAAGAGTTAGTGTGTTAATAATTCCAAATTCCCAATTATTGTAGAATAGGTGTGTTGATGAATCCCTTCTTTAAGAAACCCGCTGTCACACTCGCTGTCTTGACAAACCACACTAATATTTTTACCTCCCGCGTATATCTAGTGTCCCTTGCAGCTATCATAACGACTGGCTTTACATACTAACTATGCTGGGTATGAACATGGGTAGATGTTCATATCTACCTATCTACCCATGGTATGAATAAGGCTTTATAGATCACCGTCAATAAGACCAAACGCTGCCCGTTGCTAATGGCAACCGAACAACGCATGCCGCCATCTTGTAACGGGGTAAACACTCGCGTTTGAAGTAAGCAGACGTTTGGCTGGTTTAGCTTCGGCCAACTCGTTTACGAATGAACGAATTGGTGGAAAATCAAAAAAGGACGAACCCATCTCAACCCAAAATCTTACAATTGTAAACCATTTTGATGAAAAAACATGACATTAGCGCTGATCACAGACAAACGAAAATAAAAAAAAATGCCGGCAGGGTGATTTTTTCCCCCCTCCGCTACAACGGGCCAAGCCGGAAGCCAGGTATCCAAGGTCACGTGATGACAGTGCCGCAGCGACTGTGACGTCTATTACTCTATTGTTATTGCTTTATCGTCAGTCAACTACTTTAATGTTGCAAACAATAAATTTAAGTGGCAATAAAAAAGTTATAAGAATTTTGTAGTTTTTTTTTTTTTAGGAAATTAAGCCCCTGCCCCAAACGTTATTTTTTTTTGGGGGGGGGGAGGGGTTGGTCGTTTGCTTTTAGTCTTCTGTACAGCCGAAACTGCTGAGAAGAATATTGCAGTTCGTCGCCTTTTTCAACATCAGAACCAGATAGAGAAAAACTGTTTTCACGATTAGATTCAGCGACCAAAAATTAAACATATTTAAAATTTAAAAACACGGCAAATTAAAACATCGTTTCTTCCTTATAGCTAACAGGCTTTATCGGCATAACTCAATGACGTAATAACATTTGATCATCGTATTGAAACACTACAGGAATGCACGCAACCGTAAAAACAAAAGGCTTTCGTTTTACTACACACATTAGCTTCATTTAAAATAGCCTCGACACCATGTTGCATGGATGAATAGGCCTACTTTCGAACCAAAGTCTCCGTTAGCTGCCACTGACAAATTAAAATGGCGGGGGAAAAAGTCGGCTATAAGTTGAAAATTAGGCCTTAAATCACGTTACCACAGTAACCTCATTCTCAAGTCTCCGCACCGTGTTGCATAAATTAATAAGTCTACTCTCGAACTCAATTCTCCGTTAGCTGCTACTTACGAAATTAAACAGGCATGTAGAAATTCAGCCTAAAAGCTGACAATTATTCCTAAAATATAAAACTGTGCCTGAAAGCCAACTATTTTTTAACCAGCATTTGTGATGGTTACTACTTTTAGATTATATGGTAGAGAGCGTTGTTGCAGTGCGTGATAGAGGTGTGTGTCTCAAAATTTTCGAAAGTGGCGGGTGCACAGAAGACCGGTTTGCTTTTCTGAAATCTCATGTGGCAACCGGATGTATTCTTTCTGTAGCGAAGATATCAATCAGGATGGGAAATTACGGCGAAACTATGGGCTTCACGCGTAAATCTTAACCCTAATGCTCTCTGAAAAACAGTTCCAAAAGTTTTTCCAAGCCATTCGGTGGTGCGCCATCTTGCCTATGGGAGCCATAGTCACTCCGCACACGAGCCAGCAGGGACGTCCCATAGGGGTAAAAAAACGAAAATAGAAACGTGTATAATAAAAAAAGGGTGAGTGGGGGCGTGGATGTGGGTGCACTTCATTTAGCTGGAGCGTCATCCAACCCTTTTTTTTTCTTTTTTGTATTCCAGCGACGTGGGTAGAAGCGCCGTCATTCTAATTGAAGTAGTGTAATCGAAAGTGAAAGTGCCATTGAAATGGCGCAAGCTGGCGAATGAGAGGTGCGAAAGGGTTGAAGATGGGGGTTTTATAGCTCTCATTTCCGAATTACTACCCCAACCCTTTCCCCGTAAAAAAAAAAACATTAAATAATAATCCAACCCTTTCTGTACCGTGACAATGAGGATGGTGAAATCGTAACGAAGTGCTCATTTGGGATTCACGGTTCGGATTCTTTTTTTTCCCCCTTGCTTTGTTGGAATTACGTCTATCTCGGTAAGGGCGAAATGGGAATGGGGGTTCCCAAAAATAAAAGTTTGGAAGTAGTGAGTTGCTCCAACTTAACAGTTGTGATTTAACCAGGGCTTTAAAGGCGCCTGTTAACTATTTCGCTGGCGTTGCCATATTCTAAACACACCATCCATGTTCCAGGTTCTCCGTCATCCCATAGAGCAGTGACATTTGCCACCATATTGGCACCAGTATAGGTTTTGGAGGGCATAACTACAAGGTGCACTACATAAAAATGGAGGGAAAAACAACAGAAGAGCGGATTTCTTAGGCTTAAAATAACGTTGTTTTCTCCAACAACAAAAATCGCGCGTTTTAGGTCTAAGAAATCACTCTTCACAGCATCGGCTTCAGCATGACGCCCTTCTGTTTCTCTCTGCAGTGCCCCTTGCAGCTAACCCATTAAGGCTCCAGCATAGAGTTATATACAATAATACTACGTCGTGTCACTGCCCTATAGGCTGATGTGAGTCACGTGATTTCGTTTTAGTTAAGAAAATCGCGGCGTTGCTCCGAATAGTGTTGTTCCATTTTTAATTTACCGCTATTTTCTTTATATTGCTCGAAGATTCTACGGAGCTGCACCTAGGAGTTGAAAAGGCGCCTTTAATATGAGAATTTTTGTTTTCTTTCCGCAAATCGGGCACGTTGCTCGCCTTAAAGTGAAAAGACAACACCTCTCTACTCAGTAATTATATAAATCAAAGTTTTACTTGTCGCTGAATGGTCACCGGCAAACAAACCACAGAACTATACAGATTCTCACTTAGAGGAAGCGGTATGCATAGTATGCCCATATTTACGACAGTGACGTCATTTTCGTGAACCGTCAGACTTTTACGGAAACACGAAGCTTCTACTCGTCAAGATTCGAAGCTTTACGATTTAATTTCATTTATGAGCGGCATAAAAATTAGGTTTAGGCCTACTTCATACGGAATACCAATGCTGAAGCAAACGAAATTACAGGTCAAATGAGATGAGGGAGGGGGAGAGTATTGCTATGCCAAATAGAGATTGCAAACATTGCAAATCGAAATTACCAATCGTAAATATAAATCGAAACTGTAAATCGAAATTGCTTCGGAAAATTGTTTTGCAGAAGGAAATCAAAAATTGTCACACCGAATGCTACTCGTACTTGTATGAAATCTATAATTTGTGCGTTTCAGCACTCAACTCCTTTCGGTCTCAGGAAATTAAATCCGGAAAGAAATTTCGTGTTAAGTACACAAATTATCAATTTCTCGGAAGCACTTGTGGTATTATGACTGGTAATACTGTATGACATTTTACTTGACTTGGACGAAATCCTAATAACCGTGTCTTTGCAACGCAGCATCCTTGCTGTTTCACTAGAACCGCGTTTGTCACCCGGAAATAAGAGGGATACGTGTGCTTTCGTCGTGGACAGCATTGGGGACCACCACTGCACCGAAGAACCTAGGTAAGGGCACATTTATGCATGGGCTTGCTACGTAAATTTTCTCTCCCACCAGACTACCTCTTAATTAGTTGATACTAAATTTACTGGTTGCTTCCCGCATTGAACAGAGCGTGTGGATTGTGAGATGTCTGGTAACAATGTGGATGGAGATCCTCTTCTCGTGGCTCACGGAGAGAAGGGTGATGCACGGAACATTAAGGAAAATTGGAAATTAGCCAAAAGCGAAAATCATACACTAGAAATTGTTTTTTTTTTATGCACGTAACATGACAGCGTCGATTTACGACGGGAAAATAATTCATGCTGTAGCGCAAAATGGCGGACTGATTTATGAATGCCAGCATTCGATGGTTTGTTTTTCGACTCGACAAGGCGAAACGGCGCCATGTTGGATTGTGTATTCTCGTAGCGAGTTGCTTTGTTTTGTGCTGTCGTTTGATCACGCTAGAAGCTATTCTTTGCCTAAAACATGCAAATTTTGGAAGGAGCTATCTTTAAAATCATACTACTTTGTTGTAATGCATTTAATTTTTTATATACTTGCCCCATTCGTATAGTTGAAACTGGAAACTCATCGTAAACAAATAACGAAAGACCAGCAAGTAGCTTTCGGCGAGAGAGAATGGCTTGTTGTTATATGCGCCCTAACAATGCACAGTGCCCAATGGGTTTGGGTAGCTACATCGCTAGGTGAAGAGGCTGCAGGTAAGCTTAGTACAGAACTAATTACGCGGTTTAAGCCTTTCACCAGCCAATCATGTTGATTCAATCCAGTAATAGAGCAGTGACACGACGTAGTATTATCGTATATAACTATGCTGGAGCCTTAATGGGTTAGCTTCAAGGGGCACTTCAGAGAGAAACAGAAGGGCGTCATACTGAAGCCGATGCTGTGAAGAGTGATTTCTTAGACCTAAAACGCGCGATTTTTATTGTTGGAGAAAACAACGTTATTTTAAGCCTAAGAAACCGCTCTTCCATTGTTTTTCCCTCCATTTTTATGTAGTGCACCTTGTAGTTATGCCCTCCAAAACCCATACTGGTGCCAATATGGCGGCAAATGTCACTGCTCTATAAACTGTTACCGTCTCACCTCCATGATTCCCTTTTCATATCCCTAAGGTTAGGTCAGGTTAGGTTAACGGTTGGTCCGAGTGTAGTAGGGGGGTCAGTACCTGGTGGAGCCTTAGATTTTTCAACAGATATCAGGGCAGCCCCCCCCCCCTCCCTTATATGGTCGGTTTTATAGAGCAGTTGTAGGGATTTCCCGTTTGGATGAAAATACTGTGATTTCCCATCAGCAATAGACCAAACTGTCATTGGATTTAGTTAGATTTAGGGTTAAGAAACATTAAGGCCTAGATATCGTTTGCATAAAAATATTGTGACTGGGAAAAAACATGACGTCATCAGCACTGTGCATCTTTGTTGAAAAGACAGTTCGTATCATTACTTACACAGACAATTGATCCGTTTGAAAGACATACAAACAAACAAAAGAATTAAGAGTGTCGAGATTCCCATTGCGGACTCACGTACACACAACCCCCCCCCCCCCCAAAAAAAAAAAAAAACTACGATCTTAGTTATACAGATTTCAGTCTTGAGGTAGCATTTTTAAACTTTATGCTTTTAAACGGTGTGCTTTTTAAACGTGTGACTGCTTATTGAGGAATGTCGAGATAAGGCAACAGGTTTGGTTAATCTTTATTAATAAAATCGAGTTGTCGCGTAGGACGGACGGTAACGAGACGGCCACAAGACGGCCGCCACAAGACGGACGCAAGTAATTGATAGAGCATTTTTTAACACAAGCTACGGACGTGAGAGAGTGGCACAAAACGGGATCGCCTGTCGTCTTCTTTTAAATATTTTTTTCGTTAGAGCTTTTAAAATCCTTAAATTTAGCACACGCACTTAATTAAGTCAGCCATTTCTTCCCTCATTGACATTAAGGCTGATTTAGTACGCCCCCCCCCTCCCCCCATTCTCCCCATCACCGGTCCGATATCCCGTTCCTCCCCTCTTTCCCCTTCCACATATCCCATCTTCCCTATCAATTTGCATTGACTAAGCCTTTTTTAATTTTATCCCGAATGAATTAGTGCTGGAATCACACTTTCGAATCCGAATTGAATCTAGATGAAGTTTCGTGAAACTGCGTTCTTGTTCGGTAGGAAGGGGTGATGAGAAGGTTTTTTTGCTAATAGCTTTTTTGGCGGGGTGCCTGCCTTCTTTATAGGCGTGTTGGTGCTGGGGATGTGTCGTTGTGGGGGTGAGGTAATCAGATCTGGGGTGTTTCGGTTGTCTTGATACCTCCGAGCTTAAAGGGGTGCGATTGGACGAACGGCTGGCGGGGATGAAAGGCATGCATTATAGTCCTCGGTTGCAGCAATTTTGGTGAAGCAAAGACAGAGACAAGAAACATCGGTGTGTGCGTGATTTACGCAGGGCGTCCGCTCAATGCAGCTACGAAGCCCAAGTCTACCGATCTTTCACCGTAAACAGTATAGAATGATACGACATTGTTAATGTAAAGTTAATGTTAGGCACGATCCTGAGCCTCAGCGACCCCGCCACCTCCCCTCCCCCCCAGGCATTTTCGGGACGAAAAGGGCCCTGTGGTGTCTCGTGATCGTGTCGGTTGTGGCATGTTAAAGATTATGGGTATTCCTCTTGGATTTCTCCAGCTAAATTGTCCGTCGTCGTGAACATTGGGGCAGATAATCCACTTTGGATTCGGCTCCCTAAGTAAAAACAACAACTTAATAGGGCACCATAATAGTTTTTGAATGAAGAAAGATGGAAATACGAAACTTGGTGTTTGTATGTATTGCGTAGGGAGATCTATCATTTGTGATGGGTGAGATGTACCTACACTCCTCTTCTTCCCGGGGCAATTTTAAAATTCTGTATGGTATGGGGTGGTGGGGAGGGGGGGGGGTAAAATAATACAGCAAAGTCTTAAAACGAAGGAAAATATTATCATTAATATCCGTTTGATAATCTCAACCTCATCCAATATGGCGACCATTTAAGAGTAGTGCCATTCCTACCTTCGTAAGTCTGTCTCTAACTAACTTAAAAAGGTAGCACAAAGGGCAAAATACTCTATGCTCTCTAAGACAGTGGTTCCCAACCTTTTTCAAACCGCGCCCCCCCCCCACCCGAAATTTTTTTTCCACGACCCCCCCATCTAAGTAAATGCCTTCGCTCGTCGGTTTCACAACTAGAGGGCGCTCAGGGAACCAACGCTTTTTTTGCATTTTAAGCATTTTAAACGTCGTCATTTTCTCATAACAAAAAACAAAATAGCCCTTTTAGTTTATAGCATTACACAATATACAAAGTTGTTTTTAGATTAGATGGATTAGTTGTTTGAATAGGGAGATTGTAATTATATTATGATTATGATTAGATCATTATTATAAAGTACTTTACAATTAATTAATTGTATTAATGATTAAATTTCAGAGAAAACAAATTTTTAAGATTAAAAGATTTAAAAAAAAAAAGTAAAATAATTTTTTTCCTGCTTTATGTATCGCGACCCCCGATAGGACGCCCACGAACCCCCATTTGGGGTCGTGACCCATAGGTTGAAAACCACTGCTCTACGGTATGAATGTGTAATTTAAATATGATAAAAAAAAATTATTTTTGTGGTGTGTTGGGTGACGGTACTTACATTTCGACCTGTCCTTCAGTGGACAGAACACATTCGTAATTCGATATGGAAGAGAACCTTGAACAGACTACTTTACCCATTTGTTTCACCTTTCTAAGTGAGTTGTAGCCGGACTTAAGCTCCGGGAATACTTATAATTACGAACTTAAATGATCGCCATATTGTACGTCGTTCTGAATATTAAAGAGATTTTAATTTATCTTTTAATTTATGACCGTTTCTTTGCTGTGTTACTCCCTCCCCCTCCCTCACGCCCCCATTCCATAGAGAATTTTAACAGGGTTTCTACCAAAATAGTGAAATAATTTCTGAAGAGTTTTCCAGGTTTTCCAGAATAGTTGACGTTCATTTCCAGGCTATTTACCGAAATTTTAGGAAGGACATTTTTTTTTTACACATTTTAACAGGTTTACTTGTTTGTAGAACCGACAGAGTGCAAAACAGTTAAGCCCGAGTTAGTCCTACACCTAAAAGTGTGGCTCAGTTTTTTTCCCTGAGTTCTCCAGGTTTTTGTGAAAAATTAGAAAATTCTTTGAGTTTTTCCTTAGTTTCAAACATGGTTTAAATTCCCTGAATTTTCCAGGTTCCCCAGGTTGGTGGGAACCCTGTTTAACACCCCCTCCCCCCAACCCCCATAAAAACCTGACATATTGCGCCTGGAAATCACTTTTCGTAATGGCCAGGCGGTAGGAATGGTGGAAAGGTGATTTCTGCTTATTTCAATTTTTGTCGTTTTATTGCCATTCGGGGGTGACGTTTTAGGGGCTCGGTTGGATTTTGGGGGCTGCGAAATTGAGGCCGCAGATGTACTACACATCTCCTTCACCCGTCACAATTTCAATTATCTCTTTTAATTTCCTGGTTTGAAGTAGTTTTTCGGGGGTTGGGTGGAGGGTAGAGTCCCTTGCTGGTGAGTGTGCCTTCATTCGGTCTGTATATGTGTATTGGAGGCAGGCTGATGTCATCCTTTTGTTCAGCTTGTGAGGGAGGTGGTGAAGTGTGGGTTCATTTCCCCCCGTCCCACCCACAAACCGAACCCACACCCCCGGAAAGGGGTGTAGACAAAAGGCAAGACAGCTGTCCAACCACATGTCACGAGCGTAAGTGCGAAATACAAGTTTCTGTTATGTTACTTTTCGGGTTAAAATGGAAATACAGTGTCGAGCTCGGGTTTTCTTGACAATTCTTAAAACACGAAGAATGGCTCATTTCAGTAGCGTGCACAGACCCCCTACAGGGCAGAGGCACAGTAGGTTTTAGTGGATATTTTTTCCTGGGTCTTTTGTTTTGCTCTTTTTTTACCTTCTATTTCTTGGCCTTTTTTACCCTTTTCAGGCCTTTATTCCCCTTTTTGGACCTTTTTGCTCTTTTCAGGCCTTTTTTGCCCTTTTTAGGCCTTTATTACCCTTTTTGGACCTTTTTGCTCTTTTCAGGTTTTTTTGCCCTTTCCAGCCCGTTTTTGCCCTTCTCAGGCCTTTTTTTGCCCTTTTCGAGCTTTTATTACCATTTTTTGGCCTTTTTTGCAGTCTTCAAGCCTTTATTGCACCTTTAAGGCCTTTTGGCCTTTTCTCAGGGATCTCAAATGACCTTTTACAAAAAGGGCATTTTCCAAAAAGGGCAGGGGGAATGTCCTTCTGTCCCCCACCTGTGCACGCCACTAGCTGAGCTGCTCAGAGCGCACAAACTGCCCTTTTCTCGTGGTGTCTGTCACCACCGTTGTTATACTATGACGTACCATATTAGTGCCACCTAGCTGCTAAAGCTTGCAACCTAACAACGCTTTTAAAACACTTTTATGAAGGAAAAAAGTGTGAGAAGCGAAAACATCATCGATAAGGCCTATACGACATAAAGAACACGAGCTCTGTGTTAAAACAAACAAATTTGGAGAAAGACAGACATATTGCTACATCCCAAAGGTTTTGTCGTACATTACAGCTAATTTGCGAGACTTAGAAAAAAATTAGAATAATAATGAATCCCAAGTTTGTGTTTTTTTGTGAAATTAAAGTTTGGAAATTTCTAGTTCGAAAACTGTTTGTCCTTGTTGTGTTTGCAGGTAGCATTTTTTTGTCATTTTTTCGTGTTTCTGATGGCTATGAAAATAAACAACAACAAAAAAGGTGAAAACTCTCTGAAAATTTTCCTTTAATAATATTTTTTGTAAAAACCCGTATCACACGCGAGCAATGCTTCGTGGACGTTGCTGTACTACTGAAGTTGTTTAAAAACAAAAGAAAGATGCGCTACAAGGTGGTGAAAACATTTCTAGTAAATCTACTTTTCTAACAGCGTATCAAAATTGTTCACCTAGATTGTTCACGTAATTTTGGAACCCAGTGGCAAATGGTGTTCAGGGTGCTGTTCAGTACAATTCTAGAATGAACTCCGATTTGACCAAGTTAGCATTTGGGTTCTTCTGCCGAGCGGGTTTTCCACTCACTGACAAATAAAAGATTCTGGGCAGGAGGAAGCCTATTACTTTGTTCCACATTATGCTTTCAGAAAACTGACTGTATGACGTCACGTTTTCTTCTACTACGAGTGCCCAAAATCCGTAAACATCCCATTCGTAAACTCTAACAGTAACTTTGTTGAGTGTACAAATGTGATATCCACATGTTTTTGCACTTTTAGTGCAAGGAAACGAGTCATCATCCAGTCAGTTTTCTGAAAACATAATGTGGAACGAACTATAATGGGGGTTCTAGTGACTGCGGCTTTGAGATACTAGTAGCTACTGATTTTATTTCCTATTACCAGGTCCTACGTGACATCCGCTGAAGGCCGCAGTTGAGGGGAGAGGGGGACTGCCCCGGGCCTCACGCTGTTGGGGCCAAACCCAGTCCAGGTCAACCGAACAGTAATTTCAGTATACCGAAAAAGACGACATACTAAATAAAGGTGGGCTAATGCGTAAAAGAAAAAAAAAAAAGAGAGACATCAAATCTTTCCGAAGGTGCCACCCCAAACCCCCCCCCCCCCTCCCCAATCTGATGGTTTATCCCAGGGCCAGCAGAAATGTAGTTGCGGCCCTGCATCGGCTGGAGCTACGCCGGTAAGCTGTCATGCGGGAGCCGCCTAGGGAAGTTTTCCAAACCCGTGTCCGTTTCTTTCAAGTCGCCGGTGAAATTCCGGCATTTCAACGCATTGCCTACCAAGCCATTCATTGATAGGCACCCGGACTATGCTTTTGAACTCAGGATATTGTTTGCCTTTTATTTCAGAAGCAGGTTTATGATATATTTTGCAGAAATATGACAGAAAAACTTAAAATCAAATCAAACTCGTCATCCGTCACCGACAAAACATAGATTTCGTTTTTCTTTCTCTTTAGATTTATAAATGAATATGCGATTAATTGTAGAGACATTCAGTTTCTTTTTCGTCGTTCACGAAGACGAGAAAAAGAAAGAAAAAATAATACTTTCTGGTTAGACACGTATACTAAACGTTTAAAAACTCCCCCCGATGTTGGCTGTAATTCTCACGTTGTTGCCAGGCAGGAAAGCCTCTTCATTCTCGAATAGGCGCATCTGCGTCGCGCTCGTTGAAACTCGAGTACAAGCCTAACTATGTGATTGCTAATTTTCTCTTAATTAAAAAAAAAAAAGAAAAATTGTGGGAGAGAAATGAAGATTAAAACGAAAGTGCAGTGATACGAGAACGAATTATTTTGCGGGGGAGTGGTTAAACGACGAAGATCTTCCTGACACGGTAAAGCACCCGCAAGTTCATACAACAAAATATTTTAAATTTTTCTACCATTTTCACAACCTTTATAGGTTCTTGGTCACATTAAAGAACAGAGAGGCAAGATTACATTTAGGCATCCAATGCTTACGAACTGCAGACAATTCGTCCCAAACAATTCGTTCCAAAGTTACTACCAGAACAATTCGTTCCCAGTTTCTGTTTTGTTTAACAATTTCATTACTAAGCAGAAATTTAAAGTAGACGACACAGCCCAGTGGTCCGAGTGGTCAAAATAAGCAGTGCTAAAAATAAGGCGGAAGTGTCGGGGGGAGGAGAGGAGTAACTTAATTCGGCTGTGAAATTAAAACTAATTAATGCTGAAAAATATGAATTTTTTGCTTCGAATTTTTTATTTACTTATATTTTGGAATAAAAATAATTGTAATGGAATTTTGCGCGTAAACAATCTGAACAATTTTTTTTAAAGTTTACTTCAACGAAAATAAAAGGGTAAGAAGCACACATCATAAACTCATTAATAGCCACACAAAAAAAAAAAAACAACTCAAAAGGCACTCTCAAAACTATTAAAAAAATATATATATAAAAAATGGACAGGAATGGACACCGACTCTGGGACGAATTATTCGGGGACGAAATGTCCGGAGACGAATTGTCTAGGACGAATTGTCTGTGACGAATTGTCCTGGTACTGTAGTTACAAAGTCAGCCAACAGCATTAAAGCGTTAGAAAAATGTTGAAAAGCCAGAAAAGTCAAAAAACGTACAGTGCAATTGGGATTATAAAATAAGACCGCAATCCATGAGTCGGCCATCTTTGTACTGACGTCAGCAACTGTTTACGTTTGGTATGAGACTTTAATAAAGCTGCCCATTTTTCCATGATATGTAACGTTTTTACTATTTTTAGCACTCTAGCCTTATGACTGTATAGGCTCAATCTGATTTTTTCACTATATTATTGCTATACGATTTGGGTACTGCTAACGTCAATTGTGTGCCTGGCAATGAGGGTATGTTTGACCATTACATGCGACAAATCTTTTTTAGAAAGGGCATTCCGATGGTCCAACTTCCGTAGGTCCAATGGACGACGACATTGTCTAATGTTAATGGAAGGGCAATCCTTTTTTTTTAACCTTTCTGACCTTTTATGACATTTATTTATTTATTTTATTATTTTTTTTTTAACGTCTTAGTGCTGTGGACTGTCTTTTAAAGGTACATTCCTTCCGGTTGGCTTTCCTGTACGGCTCAGTTTTGCAACATTACTTCAGGCGCGTGTAAATGTTGCGAAGGCATTCATTTGCTTATTTTTTCCCTCGTGAGAAACGATTTTGCTACATTCACTCTAAAGGCCGTGTCAGTATGGCTCAGCGGTATGATATTGGCCTTTGATTTCAAAGGTCCCGGGTTCGATTCCCCGCTGAGGCAGTCTGACATATAAGTCCAGAAGACAACGTAAATAGGTTTGCATTCGAATGTACTAAATCACTCTAACCTATGTAAATGTGTCAAAAGCTATTTCGCGCAGGATGTTGGAATATAGTGAGAAGGCATGTCCCTTTAAGTACAGGGTGCATAAAATTTGCCTTGTCTCCAAGGTAACCAAGGTTGCACAACGGTAGACAATGAAAAGTAGTTCGTTGAGTGACCTTGCGTATTCTTTTCCTTGTGATAAGGATTTTCCTTCATGAAACTGCAATGAGGGAGTCCACGCTGTTCTTCATTGCAGTTCCCCGGGAGCTACAACGGGTGTTGCTTTATATTTGTAATGGTAGTTTTTCGAGAAATGTGCGTTAAATTCGTCAGAAAACAACATTTCCGGTAATAATTGCCTTACATTCAGATCTTGAAATTTGGAAATAATAAAACTTAAAGGCAATTTCCGTAGCATTGCGAGTGTTACGGAAAATCGGTCAAACGGTCGGAGGGAGATATTGGTGGTCTCAACGATTTCGGATTCAATTCCTAGCTCAGGCATTCTGATATTTAAGTCTAAATGTCAACGAATATGTTTTATGAAATAGTTATAGCACCCCTGGCGAACTGTATCGGATTTATCACCCGATGGGCGATATCCCGCACTTGGCCAATCCGCGAGAACTACATCGAGATGACGTCGAGGCCGAAGACCGAGATGCCATTGATACGTAGTGTGAGCGAATTGGCCATGTAAGGGTACATCGCCCATCGGCTCATAAATGCCATGCAGTTCACCCCGGGTGGTATAACTAATTTATCGTACGGTCCCTAATTTTCGAAACGAAAAACAAAATTGTTGTGGTAAATGGAAAGTTTGCCTTCATAGCTGTGTGTTTATGCAAACATTATGTCGTCACGTTTGTATAATTTTACGTTGATGCATCAGGTTTGCTGGTGATACCATTTGATCGGAAGGGTATTTTTGTGTCTTGAGAGTGAATTTTCCGTATAAAAAAGGTGTAGGAGAAACGCTTTTTCTTAGTTCAATGCACTGATGTCTAGTATAGAGCAGTGACATAACGTAGTATTATAGTATATAACTCTATGGTGGAGCCGGTAACTGGGTTAGCTGCAAAGGGCACTGGAGGGGGAAAATACGGTCGTCTTACTGAAGCCAGTGCTATTAGACTGGATTTCTTAAGCCTATAAAGCGTGATTTTTGTTGTTGGAGAAAACAACGTTTTTTTAAGCCTAAGAAACTCGCTCTCAAAGCACTGTCTTGACTAGAAATGCCGTTGTCTTCCCTTACATTTTAATCTAGTGCCCCTTGTAGTTATGCCCTCCAGCTGCTATCTCGTAGGCAATATGACGTCACTTGACGCTGCCCTATTGTGTTGCACATCACGGAAACTTCATAAAGAAAAAATTACGTCGTGCATGTCACAGTCATGTTATGTGATATCACCCCACTTTACTGTGCATCGCATTGTCCCATAAACCACACTTTAGTAATGCGACATCTAATATCACCGCATTTTAGTGTTGCAATATGAATATCACGCACTGTAAAATGTGGTGATATGGGATATATCGCTGATAGTTTTTTACATTGTGAATGCTACGGACCATGCGGTAAATGGATTTATTCAGTTAAAATGACGTTTAAATTAGAATAGATCCTTTTGCTGCCAAACGTGGAAGCGTGGTATGTCGTTCTTTTCACTTAGCAGTCTTACTAATCTGTTTACGTTTTACTTTAAATGAGCATTATTGTTGCGAAAGATTTTTTATTTCTTAACGCCCGAAGTTTTTGTTTGTAAAAGATCCTTATTCCGAACAAGCACGCCTGCGTGAAGTCGGCAATCGGTACCTGGCGAAATAAAGCAATTACTTTTCGCACACAATTGCTTAGTTTTGTCTAGAAAAGTAATTATAATTCTCTCGACGTGAGGCTTGAACGAGCTCACGTTCCACCTTGGTAATTAGAAACTGCGGTTATTAACACCAGGTAACGATTGAGATGGAACATGGAATGGTGGAAACGAAAATTACGAAAGTGAAACTAAAACAAAAAAAAAGTTGAACGGGTTCGTTCGTTCCCTCTGCAATTGTCTGTCCGTGGAAGTAGTCGAATTTCAGATCTTTGTCAACAACGGTAGAAATTAGGGTGAGAATTTTGTATTTTGTTATCGCTGAATGAGTGTGCTGATAAAATCACACTTGGAACTTGCCTGGCAGGTGATAATTCTGCGGACTAGTGCACCGAATTATCGCTGTAATTTTTTCATTCAAATTGTCACATTAAGTACCCCACTAGGTCACTCGCCGATTAACTTTCGCATATTTATAGGGGTATTAAATTTGGAAATTACATTTGGTTATTGTCCCCAGTTTAAGTGCGCGTACTATTTCACGCGTTATACCTCATGAAAAAGTTACGTAATGGTGATTTTAATGGGATCGATGCATTACCGATTTTAAATTAAAATTAATGTTAATTTCTGTAGATTCGACGACACATATAGAATTTACAGAATTACATTTTACATTTGTTCGCTCAATCGGTTTTCTAAAATATGGTTTTAAATTAAAAAAAAAAAAACAAGCATATAATGGCCGGCAGTGTAGTGGCCAGCTAAGGCCGTCAGACCCTTGAGCTCCACACAGTCAATACAGCTATCTCAGTCGGCTGCGAGTCGAAATCGAAGAGATCCGTCTGACGGCATTAACTTCTGAGCGTTCCAGCAAAACAATGGCGACCTCCGTGTCGTGTTTTGGTGATGCAGTAATTAAATTGTTATATCGGACGTACGTAACGTATTCTTACCGCAATTCTTGTGTTTAGTTATTGTGTAAGTGATCCAAAAGTCAAACATGCATGTCAAAATGGATGTAATTGCCCTTTAACAAAGAAACTGGAAATATCTTGTTTTAGCTGGGTTTTTTTTGTTGTCATTATATGGCTGTACATCACTTCAATCGCCACAATTGTCATTCCGTTTAATTAAAGTACGTGCGTTTGTCAAGATTTGCTTTTAAAGAGCTGAAAGTTGCATCTTAAAATGCAAAAATATAACTTCATAAACATGAAGTCGTTGGTCGTTGGATCGAAATATTACTAAACTCGACAGTGCCATCTATCGCCGCATAATTATAGTACTAAATCATTAGGTTTGTTTTTAAAATATTATTTTTATTTCTTCGTTAAGTTGCTTTAAATGGTGTAGGCAGAGTCGCATCGGCATGTTTCCAATTGTGGAAAGCGATCTGTGACTGAAACCTTTGGATCCAGATTCATGATTCATGACTCAAGAGTAACTTTTGATGCAAGAAATACATATTGGCACTACTACTACTAAGGCCACCCGCGCACTGAGCGACTTAGCAGCGCGGCCAGGTTACTGCAGCCAGTGAAAATTATTAGTGCATAGTTTTACATAAACGGTAAGCATTTTCATTGGTTGCAGCGACCTGATCGCGCGGCCAGGTCGCTCAGTGCGCAGGCGGCCTAAGGGCTCCAGCGCACTGAGCGGCCAGGTCGCGGAGCCAGTGGTCGTGGCGGCCAAAGAACGTGGCGATGGGCCGCGCGGTCACGTCCGTTTTTCATTGATAACGTGGTGAAAAATGAACCCGGAGAAGGTATGGTCGCCATGTGGCCGCCTGCACGGCGCCCGGGATCCCAGTGGCCGTGGCGACATGCTGGCCGCTGCGGCCAAGTGCGTGTCGCTACATATACCGTAAGCATTCTCGTTGGCCGCAGCGACGTGGTCACTGTGCGCGCGGAGGCCCTAAGACAGTTTCAGTCAGCATGTCCATGCCCTTCACAAACTCAACAAGTGCAACATGAAAAACCCTATGGCGCAAACGCATTTTTAGAAAGTGGTTTTAAAGACTATTATCAGGATGACACTGGAAAAAACGTCAAAATTGTATTTAAAAAACTTACATG